>MQRK01237555.1:29397-47167 GCA_001938485.1 Girardia tigrina | reverse complement strand
CAATCAAAAAACATTAGTAAAATTCTTGGTCAAAGATCTTGATGGTCAAATCCAGTCGGGGTACAGTTGCGGTTTGGTTATTTGCTTCTCTAAATTATTCATTTGATATGATATTGGTTTTGCTTCTTTGAAATTTTTTAAAAACCCAGATTTATCAAAGCCCATAATGTCAATGGGTTTATTCCACTGAAACCAATTGTTACAAAAGTAATCTATGGAATTGAAGGGTTTCACGCTTCTGTATAAGCTACTGTAATTATCCATAATCAAGTTGGAGGTTGTAGAACTGAAGTCGTAGTTGTTCATCTGCTTCTGGGAACGGTAATTATAACTATTTTTCATTTTGTATCGGTTGTTCTGAAACCAAATTTTTATTTGTTCTGGACTCAAATTCGTCGAAATAGATAAATTCTCGCGCTCAGTTGCAGAAATATAATTCTTTTTGTTGAAATATTGTCTGAGGATTGAAGTTTGAGACTTCGAGAAAAGATTTCTTTGTTTTTTCTTGGAATTGCAAATATCTGTGGAATAATTTATTCGTTTCCTCAATTTGTCAATTGTTCCTTTTATATCACTGTTGGATTTTTGTATTTCTTGGTTTTTCAAGAAGCTGTTGGATAATGGGGATTCTCGGTTGGAGTTGCTGGTGTTTGACTTGCCTTGACGAAATGAATAAACCATTAATTTGATTTATTTATGAATATATAAAATTAGAAACAGTTTTAATTATTATTTATTTGACTTTTGAAGGAATAATAATGGTATATGATCTTTTTTCAACTGAGGACCTTTCTTCAACTGTCGGAACAATCGTTCGTCAAGGGTTTAGATAAGTTATTTATCAGAGTTATCGTTCTGCATCATTTGGTATTTAAGAAAATATGTCAGAAATCGACCGGGTCCTTTCCATGAATGCTATACATCTAATCTGTCTAATTTTATTTTAGCTGATAATTTAAGGATATACGTAAGATAATATATAAGCTTTTATTTTATTTATTCGGCCTAAAATACTTTAGCTTGATTCAATTTTTAGTATTCTTGGGTACTTCTATGAATGGTTTTCACTAGGAATACCAGTTGTATAGGGTTCAGGACAAAACAAGAAATTTATCATTATTAATTTTATATTGACTAAATTTTCAAAAACTCTTGGAAGAGAAGTTCTAAAATCTTTCCTCAAGTATTAATACAGGGTCAATAAAGAAGTGATAGAAGTTATACGGATCTCAGTACCTGTTTGGAGATTCGACTAATCCGGTGTGGAGAAAATTGAGCTTCATTCTCCAACGAGCCGTTTGACGGTCTACTAATAAATCTATTCAAATTTATATGATGGAAGTAGTCGAGCAAATGAGATTATGAATAATGAAAAACGCTAAAAAATGTGGTTTAGCGAGAAATAGTTAAAATTCAGTGGCCGATTTAGAATTTGGTGCGTGTGGGAGGGGCGAGAAAACTTTCAGGGGGCACCAAAAAGGATAAAGGTAGTACTAGCCCTACTAATTTTAATATTGAGTAAATACTATAATATACACGATTTCTACACTTCCCGCTATCTTGTTCCAGCGGTAGGCAGCACCAGAAAATAAATAACTATTAAAAATAATGAAGTTTTGTTGACCCGTAATTATTACCGACTTTTAATAATATTTGGGTTTACTCCGGCCGGATATATTTAATATTAATAAATGGCTGTAGTGTAGAGTGGTAACTGGAGTGTATTAACCCCCATTGGACTTTATAGACAGATAAAACTTGTACTAGGAGCAAGTGGAAAGTGAAATCTTAAGTCTCAGTAGTATTCTCCACTGCCCAAAAAATATTATACCTGCTAGCCTACTGCATCATCTATGTCTAACAACACGACATGGTAATATTACAAATAGCAAAGCATATGCAGCAATATGTTGCAGTGTACACGTTAATAATACATACCAAACCAATCCATTTAGTTCTTTTGCATCACAGATCTTGTGTCAGTGTTAAGGATGAAACTTAATCATAATGCAGCTAATTCTTGTACACAAAACTACACATTTATAAAAGTCATCTTGGGGGCGCCATTTAAAATCCAACAGGGGGGTCTGCCCCCCAGTTCTATAGCTAAATCCGCCATTGCTAAAATTATGAAAAATCACAAGGATTCTATGAGGATGTTCTAAATGATTTAGAAGACTATTAAAAAGAAAATTTATAATCACAAAAATTTAATAACTGATAACATTCAATTAAAAAAACAGATGATATAAATAACAATCTTAATGATCAACGAGCTAAATTTAAAAAGTTTAATGATACATTTGAAGACGTTTGTGAAAAGCTTAATGAAAAAAATTAAAATTAAAATTTTATAATTAACTCAATTAAATTAGTATTTTAGGAATTACTTTTTTTGTAAGTTGTTATGTCTTCAAACTTAATTTATGAAAGAGGACACCAATCAGTCCTCATTAGGACTGCAAATGATAATTGCAAATTCGAAGCGAATAAAGTTTGGAAGCTTCACCCCCAGGAAGCGCTTCCAAACGAATGGGAAAAATGTTTGACAGTGCGGAACAGGACGATGTCCCGGTTTTCTCAACAACTGGGCACCAGGTCCGGATTGGTGAGACTTCTTGTAATCCCCGACCCCGTGATAAAATTTCCAAGGGCCGGAGAGCAGCGACCGCGCTACAACGATTGCTTTGCGATCAGTACCCTTGATTAAATTTTAAATTCCCGTGTATATATAATTTAAGATTCTTTTGAACAGACTTAAGTTAACATTTATGTTCAACTTTAAAAAGAAATTTCAGCAACGGATTTGATATTAATCTTAACCTGTTATGATAAATTGTTAATATAATAATAAGTTTCTGATTCATAATAAGTCTAAAGTTCAGTAAACATAAAATAAGTGAATTGAAACAAGTTAAATGACGATTAGATGTTTTTTTTTACCTTTGGTCCTTCGATCCCATTCTGAGGTTCTGCTTCTAAACCTTTTATCTATAATTCTGTACCATTGATTAATCTTTTCAGTATCAACTTTATTATTGTTTGAAGAAGAAGCAATAAATAAAGAATACCGTTTAAAAAGAGTGACGATTAACGAGATAACTTTTTTTCCAAATTATTTGTATTGCAAAAAAGGATACAAGTAAGGATGATTGTTAAGGGTCTTTACAAATAATTAAGAAAGGTAATTCTTTTACAAAATACAAACATTATTCTAAAACCTATGCCTTTCACTAGAGGAAGTTATTTTATTATTGCAAGTTAGATGTTTTAACATTTTACAGTTGGAATCCTAAAAAATAGAAATTCTAATAGACTTTATACCACCGGTTCTCAACCAATTATGAAAGATGACCCTTCCCGTCCTCGTAATATCTAGCCGTGACCCCCATGCATGTACTCCTGAAAACGTTACACCAAACTGACACATTTGCAATATTTTTGTTTTGTACACAACATGTTAATGCAGGCTAATATCTTGCTCACTGAGCAACATAACTCCGTGTCAGAGTCGAGTGCACGCGGTGAACGAAAAATATTTAATCAGTAGTCAATAAAAAAGGCTTAATTCAAAACCACTTGAAATTCGGTAATTCTAGCACTTGTTTTTCTTTTTTCTCGGTTAAATTCTTTTTCATCTCTTTAGTTAAAATTTTTTATCAAAGCTGATTTATCTCTAAAACATTCTATGTTAAAACTATATACAATTGTCATGCAATCATTGTGTAATTTCTAAATCATAAAAATACTTTCAATAAAGTACAATAATAGTAACACAAATAAAAATCAGGTAGATAATAATAATTATGATAATATTTGTTTTGTTTTGACTGATCCTTACTCTGAGGATTCACAAAATTTAAAAACACTATTATGAAACATAACGAAAATAATTTATTCAATTCGAAAATCGTGTATAGATCATGTAAGATAGGAAGTTTGTTCAGTACTAACTCTAACACTTCAACTGATTTATGTTCTAATTTAGTTTATCAATGTAAGGGTTGTGATGGTACATACATCGGAGAGAATATGAACAATATATTATAATGAACGTTTTTTTCAGTTTTAAAATAATTATTCATTAATTTTAAATTATATTCGAAAATGTTTTATTTTATAAAATATTTAAAATTACCTTTTGGAGGAAAGTAAAAGGAAGAATATTTTCTAGAAAATATCTGTACGATTATAATTTTATAAATTTTAATTTAGTTATTAATTTAATTATTAATTATTTTTCAAAACTATCTATTCTTGTTTCTAAAGTGCTCAATGAGTATAAAATAATTTCTTATCTCCATTTTATCTTTTAGTAAAATATAAGAATAATTTAATATTTTTACCGTATAGAACACATTATGTAAATAAAAAATAATTTAAAATATAAAATCTCTTTTTTCCCTTTCTACCGTTGATAAAGATAGATATAAAATAATATAAAAATTTCTGATGATTGCCTTTTATAATTTAAGAAGAGAATCTTTTGCTCATTTTTTGAAATCTTTCTTTCATCTACAATTTAGTTGTAAAATTCCTCAAAAAATAAAAATACTTTTTCAACTGGTAAAATTTTATCAGAATATTTAAAGAAGTTTGAAGGCACGTATGGTAGAAAAATCGAGAAAGATGAAGTCTTTCGGCTTCTCGAGGATGATCTCCCAAAGGTCGAGACGGAGATCATCTTTGAGCAACATTTACAATGGAAATTACTTTGTATAAATGTAAACGACCATTAATAAAACTATTTAATTCACATAAATAATTAACACATTTTATCAAATCACGAGTTTTTTAAGTTCAAGTCTTATCAAACAAATGTTAAGGTTTGTTCGAGTTTAGAATTTTACAATCTGCTCAATTCATTCATATGCTCAAACTGCGAAAAGTGGCCAAAAGATTCTGGGCTATCTTCAATCATAACACTTCATTCTCTATCTTTTAAAAAAATAGTCCGAATAGTTTTTTCTATGAAAAGTAATAAGAATTTTATTTTTTCATGTCAAAATCTTCTTTGTTAGATTCTTAAATCTTTCATTTTTGTTGAAGTAAAGATCTAGAATTCAAGCCCTGAAGACAATGAAGATTTAGTAAAAGGATCTTCGAAGCGATTTTTTCCGTAGCTAAAAGAACGGTCCCAAGAAAATATAATTATATTATATTATTCTGTTAGTTTTTCATATTAAACTCTTGATATTTTTTAATAACTTTAGCGAAATTAACATGACCAAGTAGTAATTTATTCTCGTCGGATTAGCTAATAATATAAAAGTACATGAACAAGTATCAAACCACTTACCATCGTCTCTTTTATTCAAAATTGCTTCGACAGTAAAGTTTAAACTCATCTTTTACGTGAATTAAATATGTATAAAATGATATTACTCTGAGTTTAATGGAACGAAATGCGCTAATAACAATATATTTGGTTCGCGATTTGATTGGACGAGCGATTAGCTGTCTTGGCAACAGACATTCGATTGGACGAATTTATAATTGCTGCTGCAATGAGATTTCCTTGATTTTATATTTTAATCTCTAATTACTGGAGACAACTATCAAACTATTATTATTATTATTTTTACTATTATTATTATTTTTTTACTATTATTATTATTATTATTATTATTATTATTATTAATATTATTATTAAGAACACCAACATGAGTTCGAACTTTTATTTTCAATACAATTAGAATTGTCTTTTGGACAACTTTCAGCAAAACTTTCGTCATTCGACATCGTTCTAAATTGATAAATTTTAGTTAATGTTTTTTTAATAAACAATTATTCGAACAAATTTTTTATTATTTTTAGATTTTATTTTTAAAGTTAAAATTTTGAAATTTTAGTAATAATTCTATCTACATATTAATTTTATTTAAAAAAATGATTTTATTTAAAGAAAGAACATTTAATTAAATTTAAAAAATAGTTAAAAGTTATTTACTTTATTTAAATTTTTAATATTAAAATTTGAAACGATTTGATATTTTTAAAGTTTTTTAAATATCTTATGCTGAACTTTAAAATGCAAATTATACTCGAATAATTATTTATCGTGAACATCTAAAATATCAATTTTCCATCTGGGTGGGAGAAACACATTTCCAAATACTAAACTCAACGTACAAAATTCAACATACCAATTTCAACATAACAAATTTAAAATATTCCTCACAATTATTATTATTATTATTATTATTATTTAAAATATTATTTAGGGAGATTTTTCTTTTACCGATATAACATTTTAAAAGTCTGAAAACAATTTACCAAATTTGAATTGTCTGATAATTTATTTTCTTTCAATTTCTAATTTTACTGATTCTCCATGGTCGCATTGTATTTTAATAACAATTGACCATTTGTGAATCCTTGAAATTCTAAATGTCCCTGACTTTCTGACCTTCATAACTAAATGTTAATTAAAAAATATTGTGACTATAAAAAGGATCTTGGAAAAAGTTTAAATATATAAACAATTCCAAAGAAAAATAATTGAAAACAGAAGAAAATAAATTTTATATTTTAGATAATATGCACATTATCTGAATTATTTTATCAAAAATGTTATTCTGCATTTATAAAGGTCCACTTAAAATAGTACACATTTTTATAAGTATTACCATATTAGTAGTATAATCTTTTAAATAATTGCAATTAAAAAAATAATAAATAATAATAATAATAATAAATTAATGTACAGGGGGCCTGTTTTCGAAAAAAATATAAAGTTTTAAATATAAGGAAGACAAATTACCAAAGGGAAATGTTTAGTTCCTTCACATCAATATTATTCAACAAAAATTTATTACGTAAGTGTGAATTTTGATCCAAAATTTTGTATGAATCAATAGAGACTTATTAGTAAATAAAAGTTTTTTATAAAACTAATAGTTTAAAACGAAAAGAAAACAAGTTTCTTTTTAAAAAATTAACAAAAATTCATTAAAATTCAATGCTATCAACGATTTTTCCTTCGCTTTCATTAATATGCCTGAGTCAATTTTCATACGCAATTCTGGTTTTTCCAAGAATTTTAGGCTGGATTTCCTTGAATTTCTGTTCAATTCATTCAAATCATCAATTAATGTCTTGTAAGTCTGATCCTCAAGGAATCTCAACAAGAAAATGTCTCAAGCATTAATGACGGGGAGCATGGAAAACCGATCACTTTGACTTTGAATTTCTCCCCATTTAATGTAATAACTCAATTTTCGAAGTATTTGTTCAATAATCTAAAACCCCTGATACTCTGTGATTGCGCTCAATTCAGTTTAAACCGAAAATCACAAAAACGTTCGTCGTATAATATGAAAAGGATGACTAGGCCAAGTACAGAAGCATGCAAAAGTCTATGGACGGTAAACAAATCACAATTTTTCCAATTAAGCCATGAGTTTATAAGGTGGCTAGCTTAAATTTTGACCAGATATGTAATTTTTATAAGTTTTTACGCTAAATAAATCTTTTTTAATTTTTTAAAATGTTTTTTAGGACGAACATTAAATTTCAAATTTTAACCCGTGCAAAAATCTGTGGACAATTCAAAATTTTATTAAAAAAACAAATATTTTTGACAACAATTTATAGAAATTGTAAATTTGATTAATATTTTGAAGAATAACCTTTCGAAGGTAAAACTGATTAAAAACGATCAAGCATTGAGTCGACTAATTTGTTAATCACATCCAAAAGAATGCTGCTCCAAATATCTTGTATATTTGTATATCTTATATATATGTATTGGACCAACTACCTCACGGCTAAAGGCACCCTAAACCAACACATTACCACCTCCATCTTTTACGGTAGGTAGCTGATATTTTGGATCAAATCTTTTACAGGTCGTCTTACATATTTAATTCTATAACTCTCAAAGGTCATAAACTTCGATTCCTCAGAAAAAAAGAACCTTTGACCATTCTTTGAACATCCAGTTAGGATTTTCCTTTGCAAACTTGACTCGGGCCTCTCGATCCTTTACTGAGATCAAAAGTTTTTTGCTGGTGGACAACTAAATAAATTTGCTTTCCGAAGACGAAATTTTGTAGTTTAACACTACACTTCACATTATAGTCCTTTCTCATTATTTTATTCCATTCAACAGCATTCTTTCGAGGGTCCGATTTCGATAATTTTGTAAGAATTCTATCATTTTTTGTGATGTTACTCTCGGCCTTCCACTGTGTGACTTGTTTTCTAAGGTATGACGCTGATTGTATCTCATGACAAGACTACCGACTGCAGACTTGCTAACATTATAAAGCGATGCAATTTCTCTATAAGATTTTGCCCCTATAAGATAAGCACCAACAATCAATTTCTTGATATCTTCTGATATTTCTCGGCCAGAGGTCATCCTAAATATTACTTTATTTAATTAATCCTTAAATTTAATTAGCCTTTATTTATTTAAACAATGAATTTTATGTATTGTCTACAGATTTTTGCACGGGTTAAAATTTGAAAATTGACAAGATCTGATTTTGAATAACAACGAGAGGCGATTATATCTGAATATAATGTTTATTTTAATACAGATTTTATATAGTTTTTTCTTAAAATCATAAAATTTTTCTTGTTCATCATAAAAAATATTAACAAAATTAAAAAAGATTTATTTAGCGTAAAAGCTTTTAGAAAATTACATAACTGGTCAAAATTTATGCTAGCCTCCTTATAAACTCATGGCTTAATTGGGAAAATTGTGATTTTTTTTACTGTCCACAGACTTTTGCACGCTTCTGTAGAATCGTCATATATACTTCATCATTGACTATGTTTCATTAATAAATATGGTGCCAATAACACTTTCCGCCGATAAGTCACACCAGGTAGTTTATCTTTTCATATGAAAAGGCTTAATTATTAGCTCCGTTCCAAATTTCGCCAGTTATACTTATTTACAAATTCTAGAATTCGGAAGTTCGCTTCTTCGCTAAACCCGATCTTTGTAAAATCAAATTGTCTTTCTGTTGGTGAATGTCGAACACTTGATTGAGGCTTGTTGACTAATTGTTTAGTTTAACTGTATCTTGTTGAGAAATAAAAATAAACACAAAGACAAAATTTATTGAAGTGATAATCTTGTGAGTCATAGTTCCTATTATGCTTTTCTTGTCCCAGTGGATGGATTGTGAAGGTAAACTTCTCTGATATTTCTGATATTTTTTAGTCCTAATTTCATTCCCTTAAATTCCTATGAACACTTCTTGTTAAACAAAGCCTGTCTTTCGAAAATTGTTACGCACTATTTCTACATATTATTTATACATTTCGAATTTTGTTTAATAAAAGAGAGATTTTAAATATGTATTACCCAATAATTACGAAAACTTTCCATAGATTCATAGAATTCAAATACTATATTTTTATTAGTTCAATGCCATTCCCTAATTCACACTCCCAATGAATATCCCAAGGGGTCTAAACCAACTTGACTAGACAAAGAAGAACATTAATAAAGAAGAAACATTGTGTGATCTTGCTATTAATCATTTTTATAAGTTTAATGTAATTAACTCAAGCACGGAATCATTCTTTGTTTAACCCTTTCGCACTCAAGGGAAATATTTTCCTTTCTACAAAAATCGTTATCGATTGTTCCATTATTATTGAATCGATATTTTTCACTGAATGTCATTGTCCAAGGCGGCAAATGTGTTTCTGGACGAATAAAAAAAGAACTGTGAAACTCTATTGCGCCAAAACCAAAACATATTTAGGCATGGCCATCTTATGATCCTGTAAGGGTTAAACAGTCGATTTTGAGTATTTTTATGTTTTTTTATGTAGTAAATGTTATTTTCTATAAACTTCTAGAAAGACTAGTGAACGAAAAAGACTTAGAAATTTCACAGAATGAACTGAAGGATTCTTGAATAAATAATCTTATTTTTATGATATCCTACTTTTTACATCAGAATTCATCTTATATCATTTAATTTACTTATCATCATATTCAATATTTTGAAATCCAATAGAAAACATTTTCTCTGTCCGTAAAAGAAGGTGATACGAAATGGAACCCGGATAGAAACTCAATTAAGAGCATTAGAGAACAATTTAGGGAGATTACTGCAGACCATTGGGTTCTATAAACAGGAAAAATTCTAGGTTGTCCCATGATCGAGGTTGGGACTAGGAACTTCGGAATAAATGTTACTTGAATTTTTTAAATTTTTTGTTGAAATTTAATTATTTTTTTAATAATAAATTCTAAATTTGATTATAAAGATTCAGAAATGAAAATTCTGGTTAAGAAATACGAAACTGATTGAAAGATCCTATAATTTAAATTTATTTGTAAAATTTAAATATAAATATTTAGGTCTTTGAAATCCAAGGAGCCCCTTAGATGTTTGAAGATAAAATTAAAAAGGTTAATTTATTCTGATTGTGAGGAATATTTTAAATTTGGTATGTTGAAATTGGTTTGTTGAATTTTGTATGTTGAGTTTAGTATTTGGAAATGTGTTTCTCCCACCCAGATGGAAAATTGATATTTTAGATGTTCACGATAAATAATTATTCGAGTATAATTTACATTTTACAGTACAGCATAAGATATTTAAAAAACTTAAAAATATTAAATCGTTTCAAATTTTCATATCAAAATAGTTTTAACTAAATTTTGAATTAAATAAATGTTCTTTCTTTCCATAAAATAATTTTTTAAATAAAATTAATATGTAAATAAATTTATTACTAAAATTACAAAATTTGAACTTTAAAAATAAAATCTGAAAATAATGAAAAATTTGTTCGAATAATTGTTTATTAACAAACATTAACCAAAAGTTATCAATTTAGAACGATGTCGAATTACGAAAGTTTTGCTGAGAGTTGTCCAAAAGGCAATTCTAATTGTATTGAAAATAAAAGTTCGAAAACCCATGTTGGTGTTCTTAATACTGATATTTGTCAACCATGCAATTTAATAATTATAAACTACAAAGGCATTTTAACTTTCCAAAATAAATTAACTAAACAACCCTGAAAAATCCTTTAATTTGTAAATACTATAGCCCTAATTTTCTAAATTTTGAATAAAAATCTTTAATCTGATTAAAACTAAAATATCATCAAGCTGTTTCAAAATTAGTAATAATAATGATAAATAAGAAAAAGAAATAATAAAATAATTTCAGAAAAATAAAAATTTCAATAATGATTGTCAAAAAAAGATCATTACTTCTTTTTATAATAAAATGATTATGTAATAATAATAAATATTTTTATTATTATTAAAATTCTTATTTTATTTTTTTTACTTTTATTGACCATATAAAACAAAAAATAAACATTAAATGATTTATATATGAGTTATAAATGAAAATTACTTTCTATTGTGATGTAGCTATATCAAAAGACTTACGATCATTTCAACTCTTTAGGAATCGTAAGAAAGCTCTAACTAATTTATTAATTACAAAACAACAAACGTTTAGCATTCAGCTAATCAATAACAAAGGTTTAGCTCCGATTGAGTTATTAACTTTTTCTATAAGAGCCTTGAATAATCGTTGTTTCGGAATGCAAAATGTACAAGTAAGACTTATGTATGTTCCATAATTGTTCGATTATGAGCTAAGCGCTTTTGTATGAGGTTTTCTTTAAGAAAGAGAATAACCTACAGGAAATAGCATACTCAATTATTAACAGTCAAAGAATCAATTATATAATAAGAAAGGGTAATAATTTACAATTACCCAGTCCTTTTTATTATTGATTTATAACTTATAAAGGGAGTTCATCACTATTTTGCATTCGGGGAAACGATAATCGCAACATTTTCTTAGTTAAGTAATATCGTTTTATTTTATTTTTTATGTTAATTATATATATAATTTAACTAATTATCATTTTTTTAAAAAAATGTGTTGTGAATAATGTCAGGAATGGTCAGGAATTAATTAATTTAAAATTTAGGTTGTATAAAAAATAAATGGGGACATAAGGGACCTCCAAAAATAATTAAAAAAATTAATAATTTTCAAAATTTTAACATCTTCTGTAAAAATATTTTTACGATTTTATTATATAATATTTTGTGAAGTGTTCGTTTATAAATATTGTGGAAGAAGGGTCACATTAAATATAAATTTTACTGGAGGTATACTATAAGAATAATACATTATTTTCTATTGTTTTGTAATGGATTTAACAAAAAGATAGGAAATGTAAAAATTAAAAAATACCTTTACATCAAAGGAAAACGTTATATTCTAAATATCCCTCTAATATCAAAACATAATTAATATTATAAACCAAAACACGTCATTGGTAAAATAAAATTTTATTTTTAAGATAATTAATTTTGACGGTATAACCATCATCGTCAGGTCTTAAGAAGGAGTTTTTAAATTTGCTTATATAGGCAAGCAGTGATTATGTTATCAGTTAATTGTTACGTAATCTGAACACTCTCAATAGGGTTTTTGAGAGACCCGTTTGCACTTTAATCTTAGGATCTAATGATCTGATATAAAGAACTTCACAGGGCACCCTATCCCAATAGTTTTTAAAACGAGTACGCATGATTTTAAAATCTTTTATGCTTATATTTTCCCTCGAATTACAATCCTTTGTGTATTCTACAATATTACTCCCACCCATATTACGACTATGTTCTTGGATTTTATATGTATACAATAAATACTGTTATTATTAAAATGATTTCGTAGTATTATTATATGCATATTGTTAAGTTCGAGGTCAAGAAAAGAATTCATAACTCCAAATATTTCTTTCTATGACAATTAACTATTTCTAAACAATATTTTCTTATTTTGCACAAAAACCAGATATCAAAATTTTAATGTGAATATCAATATATAAATTTTAGTTTTAATTATAAATATTTATACTTTTGTTAATAGAACTCACACTTTTGTAATAACAGTTATTACATTCACAATTTAGATCATCTCTATGACAATCCGTAATAATACCTTCGCTCAAATTCATCTATCAATCTTTAATAATTCTCATCCCAAATCTGAACCAACTTAAATAAAATTATTTCATTTAAATTATTTACTTTGAATTTAAATGGTTAAAATAAAACAACTTTTTTTAATCATTTAAAAATATTAATATGATTTAATTATTTAAAAATTTATGAGTTCACAAAATCCGCACATATATGATTTTATTATTAATGCACCTTTGAATTATCATTATATATAACTTTTTATATACAATATTAATTACAGTAAATAATGTAGTAAATATTTTACTATGGTTAATAAAATGATTTTTTTAATAATGAATAAATTGTTTCTTCACTTCTTGACAATATTTTTCTAGTGGCCAATTTTTTTATAATGTCCAAGACAACGCATTTGCCAGCTGCGGCACAGCTCCCAGGTTATCGGTAACCACCCGTAAAATATCATTTTATTTGTAATAAGTGCTATAATTCCCCTTGCTCATTAATCATTCAACTTACCACTCACCCCCCTGTCATCTGCTAGCAGTAGCAGGTGATGAGGACCTTCCGCGTTCTGGACTTATACATAGCTGACATTTATTGACAAAAATTGATTAGAAAGTTTCATTAAAGAAAATTCTTTAATAAACTTACAAGGTGTTGAAGAGAAGTTAAATGACGACCATTTAATTAAATTACATTATGTATACGTAATAGATAAAGTTATGAAGATTGCCATGTAATCTAAAATATTCAAATAGTATTTACAAATCTTTTGGAATTGAGCAAAGTAATTTCATCAATTAAATGAGATAAATATAATATAATTTTAAAATTTAATGATTTTTTATCATCGTTTAACCTAAATTTAGCTTATTAAACCATAATAATTCTATCAATGACTGAAATACTTCTTCCAAGTATTCAGTTATTTATCTAAAACTTTAAAATGTTCAAATAATTATTATTAATAACCAAAATGTTTTCCTTAAAAAGAAACTCGATCTCTCAAATACATATTCAATATATGTAGTTCGATCAAAAAGCTCGGGACAGAGATAAGAAAATAATACAAGCATTAAATGTGCCTGTGTCTGATAGTGAATAAAAGCGATAATTGTTTAACTTATCAAATTTGTTTATTTAAGATTTAGCCGAATATTAGAAACAATGTCTCGTAACGTAGAACTCTTCAGTCTCATCAAGTATCTGTTGAAAAAAATATTAATGAACTACATGTTTTATACTAAGATGAGAACCCTTCTAAGAGTTTTGTGTATAAACGAGTGACAGAATTTAAGAGTAAACACGATAATAATTTATATGAACTTGCTGGTGGATGAGGTATATAAATGAGGAATTTCAAGTTAAAGTAAGATAAAAACAACTTTGCAGCACGAAATGCAATTTACAATTAAAGAATTAGCAGCTTAAGTCTACATCACTTATAGACCAAACAAATCAATCCAAACTTCATAAGGACAAGAAAAATATTATCCAGATTTTATTAGAATTCCTCAACAGAGATATGATGGATATTCAATATTGACTTTGCCAGGCAAAAGTACTTGCCAAAATAAAGAAAGGGAAAGTACTGGGTGTAAGTTTTCAAAATGAAATCTTAGCTCAAAAATGGTAGACTGACACATCAACGTTGCTTCACACAAAAAATGTTTTGGGATTGTTAATGATTAGTACTGGTAGAATTTTGCAGAATGAGAAATGAAGATTTACTCAGTATATGACATTGAGCTACTTTGGAAGGTTCACAAGGAAAGACAATATTCATATTTATGAGCCTGCAAAACCTTATGAATTGGATCGGTTGAAAATGTTGGAGGTGCAGTATCCACCTTACATCCAAAATCTTACATTGTCAAATTTTGATTTGTTTTACCATTTAAAGATATTTCTTCGTAGAACTTATAGTTCAACTCACAGAAATGCAGAGATTGCAGAAATGAATATGCAGAGACAACTTGGTTTTGAATTAGTATATATATATATATATATATATATATATATATATATATATATCGATAATGAATCAATATCGATATATAACAATAGACAAGATGAACATATCTGAGAACATTTTCAGATAGGAGAGGTGGTTTGGATAAACATTAAGACAAGTATGAAGGGCCATATATTTCATTTCAAAGGATGAATTGAGAAGCGTAGCAGAATTCTACTTTAAATCACTTCCACTTGAAAATTTCATTACTATATTTGTTGATCTTCGAAAAAGATGGGAAAATGTACTGATTTTAATGATTTTTACATTGAAAAATAAACTATGTATTTCGTATTAATTGAAAAATATGTTTTATGCTTTACTTTATGGCTCTTTCCTTGGTAGGCCAATGAGTGTTTTCATCGTCTCACATTATATACTTGTTTTGAATTTTTAATTAGCTTATGTCGATCAATTAATAAATAATAAAAATTACGAATTGCATCATATACAATAGTTCAAGTGAAAAAAACGATACAAATAACCAATAGTTAAGAATAATTAAAGGTTTACACAATGTATCCATTAATTGGGGGCTAAATATAACAGATACTTTCCAAAGAGAGAGTCAGCGACGTATCCTGGACTTTTATATAGAAGGGCTGAAAACAATTAAATGGTGAAAAAATGAATTTTAACAAATATATTTATCTAATATTTAGTTTATATGTAAAGAAATGATGGTAATAATTATTTATTATGTATTACATATAATATAATTTAGGTATTTTGCCAATTATACAAGGTTTTTAATTGAAATTCGACGTTTTATTGAAACTCAACAAAATTTGAGGAGACAAAAATAAAATAATTAAAAATAAAGTAAAGGATTTGAAATATTTTTTTGAAAAAATATATGAATAAAATATAAATGAATAAAAATATAATCATACTGTTATATTTATAAAAAATTTTGAAAATAAAGAATATTTGGTAAATAGGAATAATATAAAATTTAAACAATAAAAATTCAAAAGTTCAATTATTTATAATTTCATTTTTCACAGATTTCAGAATGTAAGAAAATATGTTCCTCCAATATCTTTGACAGTCCGTGGCTGAGATTGACTGCGAACCACTTCTTATTGTTTCGAGGAGTTCATTTTCGCTTCTTGAGTTAGACCTTTTAACTATATTCTTCCACTTTGAAAACATGTTTTCTATCGGATTAAGGAAAGGTGAATATGGAGGAAGATATATCAGTTCAAATCCTCTTTCGTCGACTAACTCTTTAATAATTGCTACATGATGAAACCATACATTATCCATGACAAAAACTCCAGATACAATATTTTTATATGGGATTTTCAACCAGATTTCTTATAAAATTATAGAAAATTTCGGTGTTAAATGCATAATCTTGCGATGAATAATATATAATTTCATTTTTGTCATTGTGCAACAAATCGATAAGTTACGAGATCTCACTGAAGCGAAAATTTTGTTGGCAGATGTACTTCTTTCTGATCTTCCAAAATTTGTTTTCATTGCTAAAGAAAAACCGACTTCATCGATAAAAAATATCTGATTTTCATTATAAGAATTCAATTTGTTTAAAAAAAGATAGGGCATAGTTTCTTCTAAGGCTTATAGTAGTTTCGTCATTCTTTTGACTGGAACCAAACTTAATCTCTTGAATGCAAAATTGAATCCTTCCAGTATCCTGGAAAAACTGAATTGTTGATCGAGCAACAGAGATATAAAATTTATTTTGAACCATATTCGAAAGATCTATTAAACATCGAGTACAATCTTCTCCAACCCACTCCGTTAATTGAGCCTTCTTTTCATCTGAAAGTTTAGCTCTTGCGCCAATTGCAATCTTTTCTGAATTTATTTTTCCAGAACTTAAATATTTTGAAATTATCGTTTGTACCGTTGTTCTCTTCAAGTTCATTACTTCCGCGATATTCTTGGCTGAATTTCCTTTTAAATAGGATGCAATAATTCTTTGTCGATTTTCATTAGATGTTGTTTTGGTTTCTCTCATTTTTAGATATTTAAACTGCTGAAGAATTTAACAATCATAAAGAAATATCGTTATATTATACAAAATCTAATTTACTGATTATTAATGGATTTTTTTTATATTCGGCTAAAAAATAAACAATATATTTGTAGTTTTTACATCCTATCTCTGTATTTTTATAATTTCAAATTCATTACTTTATTTTTAATAATTCTATTTTTGACTCCTCAAATTTTGTCGAGTTTCAATGAAATTTTGTCGATATTTCGAAATTCCAAATCTTCCACTGATCTCAATTTTGCGGATTATGTAGAAGAAAATAATAATTCCTCCAACACCAAATTTCGAGCCCACAGCCCAAACGGTGTTTCTCCTCGCTCCCAATCTTACGAAATAGAAGAATGCAAAATTTTCTACAATCAAAACCAACAATAGTTGATCGACACGGGAATTAGCATGGCGTATCATGGACCGGGAAAATGTGAGATAGAATTTGTTTATCCCCCCTACCCAGAGTCTACCCTTCAACGCTAGAACGTTGCGGCCCCACAACCACTGCGCCCGCTCTCGTACCAGATATTATAGGTGGTTTGGATAAATAATGAAATTCGAGGTAAACATTAGGACAAGTATGAAGGACCTTATACAATCTTAGATAAAATTCATGAAAGAAGATACATATTTTTTAACAAAAAACTAGTAACCCTTAATACTTAGAAATTAAAAATCTTATCTTATAAAAGCCCAAGTCACTCACTGCCTGCCTGCTTCACTAACGCTCATATTATCTACTTACAATTGTAAGTAGATATTTATATTAATAATAATTCATATGGAAAATTAT
>MQRK01237555.1:16445-29224 GCA_001938485.1 Girardia tigrina | reverse complement strand
TTCTAATGATTAAATGTGGAAAACAAATGAATTTTAAAAAAAATGTCTTTTGAAAATTTATTTGAAATTTTAACTCTATTATAATTATATCCGTCATACATGACGGGTTATTTACTAGTATTTTATATGGGTGTAATTGTAAGAAATGTTTGATTTATAATGAGATATTTTTGTAAGAATAATTAATTAACTATATATTTATAAATTTAAATACATATATTTATTTATATCAATATCATATTAAATGCTTCTGAATACACAAAGGCCCCGCTTTGCGTCTCTATTCGGTTCCGAAAGTTGAGACTCTAAATGAGTTTCGACGCATAACGAATATGTGGTAATATTGATCAGAAAGACTATTACAATATATATACCTAAATAAAAATCAAAATAAAACAAATGTTTATGAAGAAATAGTACGAAAATTGGGCTATTAATCCATTAAAACTAATTAATAATATAAAATCAGTAAAAAGTAAGTATGCATTATAAATATAATTATCAAAACTTCTTTCAAAATCCAAATTTACTTTTTCAAAAATTTTTCCAAAATGGTTTGCACTGCATTGTCTTTTTATCCACATAAATTTCTTTATAGCAATTTATGTTACCCAGAACTGATCTGTTTACCCTTGAACTTCTTTCGTTATTAGGGTCATCTTGATTAAATATCTGCAGAGCTTGAACAATTAATTGAAAAGCTTGAGCTAAACATTTCATCGTTAACGTTTGTTCTACGGCAATATCTTCGATTTTTTCTTCAGAATCACTACTATGTGCTGTCTGAAATTCAATTTCCATTAATTGAGAAGTTGTTATCTTTTCATTGTGCAAATCCAATAGTTCTTCTATATCTTCGACCTCCATTCCTTCAACTTGCAATGCGGATGCTAAGTCAACTATCTCTTTAATTGCAGTTATCATATCATTATTCGTGTCATTTTCCAATGGGCTATATACATATTCCGGCCATAATTTACACCAACAACCGATCATGCTTTTGTTGGACACTTCATTCAAGATCCTACAATATATTTAATCCAATCTAATATAGTGAAGTTTTTCCAGAACGTTTTCATTGTAATATTATCAATTCCTTCGTGGCTGTGAAAAGTTCCTTGAAATTTTATATGGCAAAAATAAAAAATCAATCGACGCAAAAGCGAATAGACACATAGCGTGGCTTTTGTGCATATAAAAACTTCTGAGATTGTTTAATTCAATCTGTGTAATTAATTTTAGACGTGCATAATTTGATTATGTAATAAAAATAAACGTTATCAATTTTTTGGATTTTTAATATGGAAAATTCTTATATGGTGACCACGCTAAATGTTATCAACAATTTGACATCAATGATTTGGAGCAGTTCATTATGGACTGCAACAGATTCTTTCAAGTTTTGCAAATTCAGGAAGGAATTCAATCGTTATTCGTCAAAGCATTCATCAATAAAGATTTAATATCTACTTATGAAGCAGTAGATGAGAAAATCACGAATTTCGCGGATCGGTTACGGAAGGCATTCAAGCGTCAAACATTGTTAATTCAAAATTTGCAGGAGCTCATAAATTACAGAAAGGAACCGAAACAGTAATGTCGTATGTCAACAAAATTGAGATGGTAGATAAAGTTTGATGCTACAAATGGAATAAACCGAAGCAAATGGCATATTTTTTAACTCACATTATAGAAGATGTCAGTTTCAAAACTCAAATTTATCTTCAAGAAGCTAAATCTCAGGATTCAATCAAAGCAGTTATAGAGAAGATGAATATTATTAAAACCGAAATCCAAGCAGTTGGAGTTGCCAATTTCTACAGACGAAAAACATATGCCGATACATTAAAGAAACGAACGACATTCACAAATAATTTTCAACAACATCAACGAAGAAATATTTAAACCAATGACTATAACAGACGGATAATGACGAGACAACAAACAGGAAACAGATTATTCAAATGTGATGTGTTATGGATGCAAAAGGTTGAGACATATTTGTCGTACATGTCCGGAAAATTCGAAAAGTTTTTTTGGGGGCAGAGGGTCTGGACACGTCAGAAGAGAGTGTCCATATTTAAAATGTTCAGTGTGTGGAGCTCAAGATCACCTCGGATATCAATGCTTCAAGAAAAACGAAAAAATACAACCCAGTAACTGTTACAAATTGATAAAGAAAATATATATTTAATTTTTTTTAAAAAAACGAAAGGGAGAAAATTTTGTATATCTTTTATAAAAATTATTTGTAATTGGTTTTTTTCAAAAGGAAAAATTTTAATTATTAAATTGTAGAAATTGTTCGATTCTGGAAAAATCCAGTTTAAAAAATGTTAGTTGTTTAAATAATCAAAAATAAACAGTTTCGATTTGTGTCTTTTGATTTATTGTCGTTTTGATAATAATGCAAATGATTAATTATAATTTTTTATTTCCGAATATCAATGACAAAAATAAAATTGAATTAATTCCAATGACTGATTATAAAAATTTTTCCGAATTGACCCGAATTTTTCATGTAAATATCGATTCACAATCAGTTGAGTGTCAATCTCCAAATAACGGAAATTCATGTCGATATTTTTCAAAAAAATCTAAATTCACCAAAAATTCGAAATTTGACTCCGATTAAGATATTGACCGCGGTTTCGATATCGATGAACTTGACGACCTTGACTTTGAGAACGTGACTGACCACAACGAGGACATTGTTGACTTAAATCACACCAATGACCTCAATTTCAATAAGTATTTCACAACGTTATCGTTCAAGTTGAACACGTTACGATGCGACAAGATCATCACGCATTGTCTCAAGATCTCAAGAGCAACGTTCGAGAAGTTGTATTTGAGCAGTAGAGTAAATGCATACGGGTCTCTGTTGAAAAAGAATAGTGCGAAGATGTCGGACGGAGATTTGTTTGAATTATCGATTGATGAGAAAATAAAACGAATTCGAATTTGTCGAACAAAAATGAGTGAATCTAATTACATTATCGCGAGTATGGAAAGCTCGGATGTGCCGATTCAAACGGTGATTCTCGTCAAGTCTCTGCACGTTATGTGTTAGCAATTCGCTGCCACAACACTGACCGCATCAATTGAGACAGTAGTAGTTCACCGTGAATTCCGACAAAAGCGAACCAATCGGCCGAGAAACAAAATCAAGGGTCCAGCACAAAAGATGCAACACCAGTAACCAAAACAAGATCCAGTAAAACCGACGAGAAAATCAATATCGACATCAAATGGCCGGAATTGATGAAATTGATGAAACACAATCGAAGGGATATGATGCAGAGAAGGCGTCAAACTTCGAGGCTCCATCAGGTCAGAAGATGATTGGGGCTGTAAAGAACGCAAATTGGTCTAATAAAATATATTTGAATTAAATATTGATTGGGTACAATAACCAACTAATCTTTGAAATCTTCCCCTTTTATATTAAGGCAATATTATATAATATGCCCCAAGGTCAGTTAATGCAATTGAAATTGACATTGCAATTGCACATTTCGGTGATGTCGTGACATATGAAATCACCGGAATTTGAACTCTAGTGATGTCATAAGATTTGACATCATTGGAGTAATATTACTGAATGTGGTGAGGAATGACATCACCACATAGCCCCCTTGGAGAAGAACGGAGTTCGGGGTGGTTCTCGTCTTTGGAAAAACCGAAAGCTGGCTTCAGACGCTCGAGATTGATGGTTTGTTCGGCATCCTGAATTTTAATTTTTGCAACATTACCTTTAATAGAAATAACCGGAAATGGTCCAGTATAACGAGGCTTCATATGATGAGTATCTTTTTCACGGATCCAGACATACTTGACTGAGAGCACTGAACTTGGCAGATGAGTTAATTTCTGGGTAGAATATCCAAAAGATGGGTTTGTATCAGAGAAGAAGCAGTGTTTTCTGGCGGCATGTAGAACTTCGAGATGAGTATTAATCGTTTCTCTAAAAAGCTCATCAGGGAAAGCTGTTCCAGCTCCGAATAACATAACACTAGATGAAGTCCCTGTAGATGAATGAAAAGTATTTCGCCAACCTAATAACACGAGTGGAAGAGAATCATGCCAGTTTGAAGAGGTACCTAAACAACGTAGAGAAGTCTTTAAGGTTCGATGAAAACGCTCGACAAGACCGTTCGATTGTGGGTGATACGAAGTTGTATGGACGTGTTTGAATACAAGACATTTTGCAAGAGCCTGAAATAAATTACTTTCGAATTGCCGACCTTGATCCATGATAACTTGAGAAGGTACACCGTACCGAGCAATCCAAGTGTTGACAAAATGTCTAGCAACATTTTCAGCAGAAATTGAGGAGATTGGAATTGCTTCAGGCCATCTTGTTTTCCAATCGATCATTGTTAAAATATAAGATCATCCATTTGAAGGCGGTAGTGAACCGACAATGTCTAGATGTACAATCTCAAAACGATTGCCTGTTGGAAATCTGATAACTGGTGGTTTAATATGCCGTGTTACTTTCTATTTTTGGCAATCAGTACATTCTTGGCACCATGTCTTGATACCACGTCTGATGTTTGACCAGACAAAACGAGTATGAATCAGCTCGAATTTTGCTTTTCGACCCGGATGGTGCAATTTGTGGAATGTTTCGAAAATGCGCCTGCGTAAACCGGTAGGAACGATGATTCTTCGGACACCGAGATCCACAGAATCATAAGTTATACCATCAGTGTCGGTATAATGATTTGGGAAATCAGCGAGCTCTTCTTTGGAAAGATTTTCAGACTGAAGCAACTCGAGAGCTGAATCTGGGAGAAGTGATATTACTGAAACTGGATTTTTGGATAAAAAATCAGCAACAGCATTTTGCTTGCCGGGAAGATGTGAAACTGCAAAATCATATTGTTATAAATATATAATCTGTCAATGTTGTCGAAGTGACGGGTTTTTCATTTGGATAAAGTGCACCAGCGGCTTGTGATCGGTTAATATCTCGAATTGGCGGCCTGAAAGAAAATGTGAAAAATGTGAAACAGCGTCATGAATTGCTAGGAGTTCTCGATCGAATGCTGAATATCGGGTTTCAGTGTCTGAAAGTTTTCGAAAGAAGAATTCAATAGGTTCAAGGATCTGTCCCCTCTTTTGATGCAATGCACCTCCAATTGCAATATCGGATGCGTCACAGGTTAACTGTAACTGTAATGATGGGTCATAGAACATAAGAGTTGAACAATCGGAAATTTCTTTCTGAATTTCGGAAAATCGGGAAGTTAAATCTTCAGTCCAATTGAGTTTCAGAGTCTTAAGTCCAGATGAAAAAGAAACCAGTGCATGTGGTAAGAATCGATGATAGAATTTTACCATGCCGATAAAACTCCTGAGCTAGGATACTGTGACTGGCAATGCGAGTTCTGAGATTGCTTTTATCCGATATGGTATAGGATCAATGCAGTCGGAATTGATTTGGAATCCAAGAAACTACACTGAAGTCTGAAAAAAATACATTTTTAGTATTAATTTGGAGATTGTTTTCATGCAATCTAGAGAAAAGTGAACGCAAAGTATGGAAATATTGATCTTCATTATTTGATGCAATGAGAATGTCGTCCAGATAAACAAAAACACCATCGAGGTCAGCTGTAACCGTATCTATGTAGCGCTGGAATGATTGAGCTGCATTTCTGAGACCAAAATGTATTCGAAGAAATTCAAATAAGCCAAATGGGGTGATTATTGCAGTTTTCTCTATGTCCTCATCCGCGACAGGGATCTGGTGAAAAGCTTTTTTCAAATCAATTTTTGAAAATACTTTTGAACCGGTGAGTCGATGAACAATGTCAGTGATCAAAGGTATGGTATATTAATCGTGCATTTTGAGGAAATTTAACGCTCGATAATTTCAACATGGGCGAAATGATTTGTCCGGTTTTTCGAAAACATGAAGAGCTGAGACCCATGGGGAAGAAGAACGACGGATGATACCGTCTTTTTCTAGCTGTCAAAATTCTTCTTGAACTGCCGATCTGGATTTAACTGGAAGTTCGCGTCGCTTGTGCCTGACTGGATGACATGGCTTGGTGATTATTTGGTGGACCAGCGGATGAAGTGGAAAGAAAGCCGGATCGCGGGACAAACAGTTGGGAGCAGCATCTTTGATGAATGATTGTATAGCGGCCGTCTTTGAACAACTCGATATGATTGACGATAAAGAAGTCGATGGGATCGAAATTTTGGAAAACGAATGAGCTTCAATAATTTTATGAGACCTACAATCAACCAAAAAACCATAACTGCTTAAGAAATCGGTTCCAAGAAGTGGGTGGACTGTGTCGGCAACGGTGAAGATCCACTGAAAATCTTGTTGAAATCCATAGAGCTTGAATTGAAGAGAGATGGTTCCATAGGTCTGGATTGGCGAACCGTTGGCGGCACGGGGAGTGGTTTTCGGAGAGCGTGTTGGGGCCATTCTCGGGAGAATAATAGAAAGGCACGAACCGGAGTCGATTAGGAAATCAATGCTGTTGGTTTTGAGACCGGAATCGGATTGAAATTGAGCGTTGAGCATGAACAAGCCTAATGTAAGGTCGTCTAAACGGGCTTGAGCACCTAGAGATTCTACTCTTTTTTTGAAAATATGCATCCTTGCAAACATCTGATGGCCTTTGAACCGAAGCGATTATGGTAGACGCAGATTGGATCACGGAGAATAGAATCGGAATCAGATTTAGACCAACCACAGCCGATACAACATTGTTTTGCTTTGTTGGCGAACTAGTTATGGTACGAGCAAAGTAAAACATTTTTCCGTTGGGACGATCTTCTGATAAGGGAACGTGAATCTGGCCGGTTGACATAGGAACTGTCTGCTGAATTCTGAGTTAAAAAGGTCGTTAACAAAGATAATTGTTTAGACAACTCTTCGACTGTAGAGCAAAAGTCGGTACTCTGTATATTTGTGGAACTTGAATTTGTTGATTCCTGGAGAACTCGATCGGCAATTTTGGCCAAATCAGTAGGGTCTGATTTATCGGGGCTTAATTATATTGGACGAATGTTGGCTGGCATCGCGGATAGGAATAATTCTTTGACGAGGTCTGGATTTGGAGGACTGCCGGGTTGAAGGGAATTCAATTCAGCGATGGTTTTTGAGTGGAATTTTGATGCTGAGGTATTGACCAGTGTTTGAGGTTGGAAATATTTTTTAAATATTTCTGATTGAGATGAACTGTAATGACTGAAAACAACATCTTTCAGCTCTTCATATGGCTGAGAAGAATTGAGACATTTGAAAGCGTTGGATCCGAGTTTCTGGAGGAGTTCAGAAGGGAGATTACTGAGGAGATACTTGGCCATTGTCGAAGAATTGTGATTTTTGTTGAACGAGAATTCGAAGATTGTGAACCAAGAAAGGGGCGTACCGTCATCATCAACAAAGAATGCCCAAGGTTGAGGTAGGATTGAGTTGGCTGAATCTTCGGCGAATTCTGACACCATTGTAAAGAACGCAAATTGGTGTAATAAAATATATTTGAATTAAATGTTGATTGGGTACAATAACCAATTAAACTTTGAAATCAAAATGACATGACGCTTCTTGCTCCTTTGACAGGGACTTCTCCAGAACACTGCTGGATAGAACTCAAAAAACGCAGGAGGCCAACATCCCTTTACGATCTGAAAGCTAAAATCAAGGTAGTTTGGATGAAACAGATTTCTCAGAAGTTGAGCAAGATTTTTTTGAATTCATAGCCTGACCGAATCCGTTAGGTAATCGATGCCAAGGGTGGTCCAACTCGCTATAGATCCAATTCGATCTATGTAAACACTTGCTAAGCATGTCTATATGCTTTACTAATCATTTAATCCAATAAATGTTGTTGGTCACCTTGTTTTGAAAAATCAGAAAAAAATACAAAATTTTTAATGTGATCTTAAACGTTACATCATTTAAAGATATGAAACCCGAGACTTTTTAGGAGGCCTTGGAAACTGATAATGCCTTCATACCCCTCCTCCTAACTGGGGATTGACAGGGTTCTGCTCCACCTGTATTAACAAGTTCCATTGCAAAATCACTCAACCAGAATTGATAAAAACATGTCAAATTCAATCGAGTATCATAGTAATGCTATCTCATCATCTGCTACAGAGTTACGACTTCCCTCAGCATTCATATCCAAAATTGCAAATGCACTGGTACTACAATATTCTGTCGGCACAGATATCGGCTAGCTTTCAGACACTTCGGCCAAGAGACAGAGTCGTATTCTAGTGTCCTAGCAAATTACTAATTCTAGTTTCCTCAGGGACACTACGTGGAAGTATATCTGGCTGGCTTGTACTATTGATCCCTGTGAAAGTGATCTTAAACTTTTCGCCATCACTGTATATTAAAAAAATAGGTAGAATACCGTAATACATAACCCGTAACTTATATTTTTCTCCTAAAAAACTTAATTTTATGTTTATATTTTTCAAAAATTAATCAAATTCGACTGCAACGCTTCTATATTTTAATTCCAACCGCTAACGGTTAGTGGTCCAAGTAAATGTTTCTGAAAATCTTTCAAATTATAAAAATTTTAGTAAATTAAAGTTTAAGATTTTTTTACAAATTAATTTTATTATCGAATAATAAATTTTCTAATAGTAAACTGACAATATCAAACCTGTTACCCTTATTAACAAAGACATCTAAACGTACAACTCTAAACGAATTTTCAAAGAATATTTTTTTAAGAAAAAAAACTTTTTTTCAAAGTCGATTACGTTGTGGCTTCTCGTTCAAATAATTTTGTACTTCTTCTCTCTTCACCAACACCCACAGAATGTCTGGACAGAAGGTTTCGATGGGTTATCCATTTATAGACGGAAAATAGTATTATGCAGAGAAATAACAGAACGATGCCCAACAGAATCAAAATTCCATCGAGATTCATGTCCCTTTTGTTTTACGATCGAGTTTGGTTTCAAACTATAAGAACGTGTAAGGAATGAACAATATTTGAGGATTTTATAATAATTTATTTATTTAATTAAAAATAATATCAATAAGTATTAATTTAATATAAATGCAATTTCAACTTCCATTTTATTTTAAACAGAAATCATTTAAAATCCACATATGACCTTTTTAAAATAAAAATCCTAAGTTTATATTTCGTTTACCTATTTTATCATTTAACTCAGAGTTTTTTGTGAAAAAAATATTTATTGATATGTTATTAACGTAAACGAAAAGTTCTTTCAGATTTTTAAAATAGAATTAAACATAATTTTACCAAAACTTAAAATCGATAAACATTCAAAGTAAAGATCATTTGAATCAATGGCTTGAATCCATCTGTTAGCTTGTTGGTCAATCCCACTGCAGTACCATTCTAGTTTGAAAATAATTTGCCCCTCGCCCAGATTGTTGAAGTAGCGGCCACGAAAAAAAGCGAAATATAACGGGAAACTGATAGTCGGATGGCACAAGGTGCGAACTATAAGCTAGATTTGAGAAATTTCAATGGCATTAAACATTTATCTTTTCTAGGATTTGGATGGCAGTGTGTGGTTTTGTGTTCTGTCTCTGCAGAGGAGTGCTTTTTCGGTTGATCAAAGCGAAGTATAATGTACCTAGCGCTGCATACATCTGATTGATTAGGGTCCCGCAAAGGTCGGCGTTGATAGTTTTCGCATTTGAAAGTAGCTCGAAGTGAATTACGCATGCGAGATTTTACTAAGCACACAAAGTGTTTTCCTTAGGAATCGATCCCGTTTTGCTATTGTCCCCAACATTTCCCTGGGGTTCAATTATTGATTTTGTCTGCCTGAATTATTAAACTATATCCACTTTTCAATTCAAGTAACAATTCTGTGGTTAAAAAGATCATTGCACAGATTCCACACCAATTATCTCCTCCTGTCTCCTCATGTCGTTGAGCTTGAATTTCAGTCTATTGATTTTTTTCAGTGCAACATAATTTCATTGCCTATTGATTTTTTCAAGATGATAAATATTAGAAAAAAGACTGAATTCCATTAATCAAAGATTTATTTATTAAATAAAAATCTGTGATCTTTTTTCTGCATCGGGATATCTCGAAATATAGAAAAGCTTTTTAATTCGTTTATTTATGGGTCTCTCATCTCTTAAGATGGTCCCTAGGGATATGACTTCGGAATAACATTTTAACGACATACCAGCAACAAATGAAATTTTACTAGATAATAATAAAATTATATACAATTGTATTCAATGAAAAAAGTCACCAACCAAGTAGTCTAAAGATGTGTATGCTACCGCATAATTACGGTCGTAGTCAACTACAAATGCACCTATTCATCTAGCGTCATTAGATAACAGGAAACACAAACAAAGTTTTTCTACTGAGTGATTGAGAGGAGCAATGTCTTGTAAAACTTTTATTGACCTATCAACACACAAATTATTGCGATGAGTTGGTGTAGTGCCCTACTTATGTCGTGAGTATTTTTATGCACGAATGTATTTTTTTTATTTGCCTTTGTGGCATGCGATTTTTGTTATTTTTTATGTTTTTTTATTTTTGTGAGAAATTTCATTCCTCAGTGGTATGCTGGTTTGTAAATTCGGGTTCATCCGACCACAAAATTTCTAATTCAGATGGAGAGGTAAAAAAATCCTATTCCTGATATGAAAGAAGTTGCTAAATATTTTACCGTTCTACTCATGTGGACAATTTTTTATATTTGCTCTCTGGTTTATTTTAAGTGTTATTTATTTTTTTTAAATCACTTTTATTTGTTATGTGATATTTTTTTGTATTGTGAGTGTTTATTATTTTTTATTATTTACATTTCTTTTTATGAAGTTAAAATGAATAAAATATTGCCTATGGCAATATTAAATTAAAAATTAAAAAAAACGATCAATAATTAAATTGATCTAATTGGCAAGCAAATATCAAATTGCAAAAATAATTGGTATTTGGCTGCGGTTTTGTAGTCTTTTTCAGTATCAACATTCGTGAATCAAATATCATCGTTTTGGAAAAACAAAATATATTAATGCGTTGAGCGAGGAACTATTACTGTGTTAAAACCAAGATACAAAAAGGAAAAATATCTGAATTCAGAATCATTAAGATTAAGAATAATCCTAGCAATCAAAAAATTCTCCCCTAAATCGGACTTTGAGTATCTCTCAAACAATTCTACCCAAAATTGAAGTAATCGACAGTACTTTAGTTTGTTTTTGTGACATACTCTTCTAAGTGACCTCATTTTCTTTTTTTGTGATAAAATACGAAAACCTTCGTTTTACCAAACCTTCCGTTGAATAGTTGTTAATATAATTATTGTTACTTAAGTCTGTTATATCTGAGTGATTTGATAACTAAATTGGACTGACACAAATTACGGACAAGTTATCAGACCAGTTTAGCTTTATAATTTATTTTTACAGTTGGTATAGGAGAAGGACTTTGTGACCAGTATTTCGCAAGGCAGCATAAAGCCTTTGGATAAGGAAGAACTGCATCATGCAGAAGGTCGTACTGCTCTGGACAGTATAATTGATTACTGAACCATGCGTCACACCAAGCACCGCAAATAAATCTGCATACTTGTTCTACATGTTCTCGCTCAGTAGGCAACAGTATTTAGGCTAACAAAGTAAATATTGCGCGTGAGTTCCAACGGGCATTGCTGATGCCGGGCAGTGCACCAAACTTAATGTTAGGCATAATGTTGAAATTTCGATAATGTCTAAATACTCTAATTAGATGATATAGAAACTTCATGTCGTCACGCCAACCTTGTTTTCCTCCAGGTAGATCTACGGCGTCATTCTCCCTATTTCTAAACTCTTCCTTCAACATGTCGTACTCCTCAATAATCCTTGTCCCAAATTGGTAGAGTATATTAGGAGACTGAGTCACATCACAGAAATATTTGATCACACATGTGTTTAAATACATGGTCTAATACATGATGCTGGCATCCAATAAAAATTAGTGCGGATTCCTGATGTTTTACGAATTTCCTCTGAAGTCTAACAACAACGCAAGACCTATAACCAGTGTTAACATTTTTTGTACATGATGCAATCATTTTAATATCCGGCCACATTCTTTACTCATCCAATACGCTATGAATTGCGTGAGCAATGTTAGTAGCTTTGACACCGGGAAGCCTCAAGATAGCTAGTCTAACTTCCCTATCTTCTTTCTTCAATACAACTATTTGTTCTTTTTTCATTCATAATCTTCCCATCAAAATGTAAGCAACATAGACTTTTATTCAAACTTAGTTTAAAATTTTCTTTAAGTTGACGCGCTTCCCTGTAAACAGCTCGGTGTACACCTGACTGAGAATGGGTTGGTATTTGGATGCCAGTTTGGTGCAAAATATGGCTTACTGTAGCCGTCCTTCGAACGGGCAACTTTGCTGATAGCACAAACTTAACCGTACTACATATAGACTGCTGCGATCGTTGTTTTTGCATCTGAAAGAGAACCATTTGTGCCTCATTATCTTCATCATCATTCCAACTATAAAGAACATTGAGACAAGGCTCCTTTGAATTTTTATTACTGAGACAATTAGTGTCATTATGATTCTCAGAAATCTTTCACCGAACAATTTTTCTAAATCTTTTTAAAATATTTAATTTTTAAAAATATCAATTAAAAATACTAATTAAACCCTTTCTAAATGAAAACACAAAATTATAAAATGCTATCAAATTATTAAAAATGACTTTATTTAAATCTTATTAAGTTTATTTTGTTGGGGTTCCGTAAAATATAAATTTAATTTAAAAAAAA
>MQRK01237544.1:13964-35234 GCA_001938485.1 Girardia tigrina | reverse complement strand
GACGCAATTCTTTTGATTGTTCTATGATTCCTTTCTATTATTCCGTTGCAGTTGGGTCGATTGATGGCACGATACATGACTCGAACGTTCCATTTTTCCATTAGTTTGTTGAATTCTACTGAATGAAATGTGGTATAATTATCGATAATTAGTTCCTTGGGAGACCCGCGTTCACAGAACAAACTTGAGAATTCTGAGACAATTGACTTGATGTCTTAATTAATTTCCATATCGCAAAGCGAGAAGGACCACAATCGATTACACTTAAAAATTTTAGTTGATTGTACTTTGTAACATCCGCAGCAAGTCTTGTCCAGTTTTCGTTGACGCTCAGCCTCCCGGTTTTCCATTTTACGGGTACCGGATCGATGGATTGACATTCTTGTCATCTTGAAATCAGATCCTTGATATCCGCGTTTGACACATCTATTCCTTGCTTTGCACATAAATATCGCATTCTGTTTGCGCCTAAATGACACTTATCATGAAGTTGCTGCAGCTTGAGTAGATCATCCGTAACCGATAAAAAACAATTGCTTCTTTTAAATTGTTTTGGGATTCTTGTCAACTCATCTGCCTTGTTAACTTCGCTATTAACAAACTCGATCTTCAACTCGATCTCATACTCCTGACACAGTTCCTTGATCATCGACAGTCTTCGTTTTATTAAAAGCTCAGATGAAGCTTTGGTATTTAATTTTTCGCGATCTGAGATTGTTGTGGTTACCCACGAAACTACTGACTTATTATCCGATTTTACTATCACGCTCCTTAAACCCCATTTCACACATAAGTTTAAACCCTTTACAACTGCTTCTAGTTCTGCTACATTAATATCAGTTATATCTGCTACATTAATATCATCAGTTTTTCTCAACCATGATGCGTCCTCGATTATGTTCCCTTTGACTTCTAACACAGCACCAATGGCTATCGAACTTGCGTCGCACCATATAATACCTTCCCTGCAGTCATCAATAGCCCATAAACCTCTGCAAGGATCACTCTCCCTCACTGTCTTTAAAACCCATTTCATCTTCTCGAATAATTCCTCGTCTATCTTTTCTTCCCACCTTCCCTCACTAAGTCGTTTAAGATATGAACATGACGGACGTAGCCAACTAGCTACCGGATGTATTCCTACTAATTGTTCACATAACGAATATAACTCACGACGTGAAATTGATTCCACATCCGACTCTTCTCTTACATGATTGCCCCTTTTCCATCTCACAACATGTTGGTCCTTCATGCCTAAAACTCGAATTTCGTTGGCTTGTGACAGATTTTCTGGTTTCTTACATTTGAGACCGAAGTTATTGAACCCTTTTTCTACTTCTTCAACGGAAATGAAACTTTCATTTACATAAATATCATCAATATAAGAGTCTGTATTTTCACGCATCCTGGCGTCAGAGTTCAGAATCCACCTGACGATTTCGGTCATTATAGTTAGTGCAATGTTTAAACCAAAACCCATTCTAGTTAAAGCATATTTCTTGTTATTAATGATACAAGATTGGTAACGCCACATGTCCTTATGAACATGAATCTGCATGGACGCCTCTGACAAATCAAGCATTAAAAAAGTCGAACCCCTACGTCGCCAATCGTGTAGCTTTTCTAAACATATGTCCACAGAACCACTATAAACGTCCACGTAATTGTTTAATTTTCTAAAATAAAAAATGGGTCTTATCTTGGACTTATTAGCCTGTAATATTCCAAATATCGGTATGGATCCTATCGATTTACCCATTTCTTCCTCATTGTACTCGATTAGATAACCCTTTTCTACCCAACCGTCTAAATTTTTCAACGTTGCAACATCTTTTAATTTTTTGTCCTTAAAAACTGATTGACGATTCGGAAGATAACTCGGAGCCTCACTTTTCCAATTCCATTTAATCGGCCAATTTTCCCTAAACTCAATTTCAAAATTATGTTTTTTTATACTAACAAGAGGCGCATCCGATGCAGTACAACTCAAGCTACTATCTATCCCTTTAATTTCCTCTTCACCGAACTCAATAACACCCTTATTAATTTTCACTCCACCCAATTTACTTATGACATACATACCTATTAAGATCCCTAAACCATACGGCAAATGTTCCATGACCGAACATTCCACCCTAATGATCCTGCCATTTATATTCAACCGTACTTCAACCGAACCCACTCTAACACCTATTCCATTCGCCAAAACCATACTTTCTCCGTCAGAAAACAACATACAATCACTAACTAACCCTTTTAAAATAACCGTTTTCGAACAACCCGAATCAATCAACGATATGGCTGACCTGTCGGCAACGCCGTTAACTGTGAAGGGAGAGAGCCGGCGCCTACAAACTCCCCTGCTCGTTTCCCGACCGACAATATTTTGCGATATGACCCGGTTTCTGACATTTGTAGCATATTGTTTGTCTGTTTAATTGCCACTGAGAACCCTTATGATGATTACTTTCCTTCAATTAAGTGTCTCTCTCACGATGAACATAGGGTTCTTTCTGAAGATTTGCTCTGGGTTTATCGAGTTCGCCCTGACTTCCGGAACTCCTTGTTTCTTTGATGTTGTTTCCGTGTTGTATTGCTGCCATTGAACCCTGTAATAAACCCTTTTTACTCCCCAAATACCTGCGGCTATACTCGATCATTTCGGTCAGGGGTTGGTCGCCGGTCCGTTCAAAATCCACCTGCAACTCGAAAGGCAGTCCAGCCATGAATGCAGCCTTTGTTAGATCGTCGACCTTCGTTGCTAACATCTTCACCTGAGATGCATATTCATCGATAGTCTCACCATCGTGATACTGTAAGTTTATCAATTGACTGTATGCAGAACGTCTAGTCAGGCCGAACGAATTGTTTAATATCTTGAGGAACCGATCGCAGCTGCTTTGCGTCTTCTCGACCGATTCGATGTAGATGTTCAGTGCAACACCCGATAGTAAAAAAGGGAGATACGGGGCTGGATCAGTAATCTTCTAGATTTTCATGATCATTTCAAATTTCTTCTACCAAATCTCGAAACTGATGCTTCCATCGAATTTCTCTAAAAACTCTAAAACGATTTTCATATCATTCATTATGCCCGGATAGCTTGTAACACGCGAAAAGTTTATTTTCACAACACTGTTTAATTGATAATATTTAAACAAAATATTTATCAAAAAAGTAAATATTAAATATTTCAAATAATTAAAATATCAAATATCCAACATTATATTAAGTTAATTACGCTACAGAACAATGATTGTGCTCACGACATGATGTTTCTTCACATGACATTTCTGCATACGGACGTCTCCTCACACGACATTTGCTCACACGGACATTTTTTCATATGAATGGGTACCGACACGAATGGGCAAGAGGGGGGAGCAAATGCCCCCTCTGGAAAATCGGACATTTTTAATTTATTTTAAATTTTTAAATTTATCATAAATATTAATTTTTAAGTTATAGCGATACGACAGCATTAATATTTGAAAATTTTCAAACAATACTGTAATAACAAATTTACTAGATACAGCATTAAATTTCTTTTTTATTTTTATGACAATTTCATCTGTAGGAAATTTCGGAACTGTCATATATTTTAAAATGTAAAATTTTAAGAATTATTATTTTTTTGAATAAATTTTATGATTATGTTACTTGTTTTGTTTAAATAACGTTTTTAAAAGCGTTTTTTTATAAAATCCTTATTAATAAATACGTAAATTTCAGGGCTTTTTTCCTTTTAGAATAATAATGTTACATTATAGGTTCGTGATGTTTTGTGATAAATTTTAATTACTAAATCACCATGGTGAGTATTAAGAACATTTAAACAAGTCTCGTTTAAATCTTTATTGCAGTTACATTTAGAGTCATTAAGACTCTCAGAAGGTCTTTCATCGTTTGCCATCGTTCTAATTGGTTTTCTTATTTCTGTTTTTAATCATGATTATTCGAACAATTTTTCTAAATTATTTTTTTAAAATATTTAACCTCTAAAAAATATTAATTAAAAATATTAATTTTTACCATTTTTCAATAAATCCCAAAATAATAAAAATGACATCAAATTATTAAAAATACATTTAATTTAAATTTTACTAAAAATTATTAAACTTAATTTTAATTCTGAAATTAAAGATATGAACTTATAAAATGATTATTTTAATTATGTTCGAATAGTCAATCACTTTAAACTTAATAAAAAAATACCAATTTCCACCTGGGTGGGAGAATCACCATTCTAAATTCAACATACTTAAATCAACATACATCATCCATACATTTACACATTCAAACAATTTAAAATATTCCTCACAATGAGGGAGAGGAGCTTGGTGATATGGAATTTGTGTTCGCATGTTTAAAAATGTATCAAAATTGAAAATACCATCAAGAATTTCTTTGATTTATCTTCAAATTTAAAAGAAAAATTACGAAAGTGGAGATCAATTAGCGGTCGATAATAGCGGATTAATAACGTTATTCGGTGAAAACTTGGATTTGATAATTATAATTGCTTTGAAAATATTCGTTTTCATATCTTGTTCATCCTTTTAAATTCCTATTGTAATTTGAATTTATTAAGAAGTAAGATAAGAAAATTGTGAAATAATAAGATTGTCCACTTGAATATTGCTGTTTTTTATGTTCTAATTTAAGTGAAAACAAATTTTCCACTGAAGCTGAGTTTTTGAAATTCATTTCAAAAATTCTTATTGAATCAAATTGTAAAAATCTTTGGAATTCGGACAACTAATTCTTTGTCATTCTCATGATCTTCAACCATCAAAATTGTTGAAATTAAAATGTTTTTTTGTAATTTTTAATAGTTTAAAGCTTTAATATTTTTTGTATGAACTGAATTTTAGAATTTTGTTTCTGTAAATCTGTGAAAAGCGAAAAATAGGATAAAATTGTAGTTTAAAAAAACTGTGATTAAAATTTAATTAGATTATTTGGATTTTTTAATATATCAAAAAATAAATTTTTCAACGTGGTTGTTGGCGTTTCGTTTTGAAGGGGTTAAATATTTCAAATTGATAAACATAATATCATTTTGTCTTATGTTAAAAATATTATTGCACTGAATTCATAAATAAAAAAATCCAAAAACGTTTCAATTCAATGAACAACATTGAAAATATTCATTGGGATGAAAATTGAATTTTAAATAAACTGTCAACAAATTTTAGTAAAAAAACATAAAAAAGTCGACAATCCGAATTGTAGTGGTTATAATACCGTGATTAACGTTTGATTTGTTTTCTCTAAACGACACGTTTTGGCATAAGTCGTGTGCGTTGTGTTCAATTTGTGATGAGGTGTTAGAAGAATCGTGCTTCATGTTGAAAGATAATAAATTTTTTTGTCGGAATCATTACTATAAGAGTTCGTTTGCAAAAAAATGTTTCGGCTGCAATCTTCCTATGCAGACTCATGAGGTAGCTACGCATGCACTTAATCGGGTGCATCGCGTGACATGTTTTGCTTGCTCCTGTTGCAAGCAATTATTGCAACGCGGTGATGAGTTTATTTTGCATGGGCCAAAATCTTTGTTGGTGTGTCAAACGGTGTTCGGGATTCGAACATTTTAATTATTATATTTTGTTTTTTATAATTAATTATTATCATTATTATATATTCGTTTCAAATTGGAGAAAATCAAATTGAAATGAAAAATTAATTCATTATTTTTTTGTCATTTGAAATTATTCGATGGAAATTGAACAATTTGAATTGTAATTTTGATTATTTAGTTATTGAAAATTGATAATGTGAAATGACCTTGAGTTTTTTTGTTGAATAAAATTGATGAACTTGTAAAAACGATAGTGATTTTGATTGGTGAAAATAAATTCGATACGTGACTTAATATCGTTTTGAATTGATTAAAGAGTGAATTTCTTTTCTGGATGCTGAATTATGCTAATCGCGATGTTAAAAAAGACCGCAAATATTAAAATTACAAAAACATTGAATGATAAGATTTTTGATGCACCGTTTCTTCTCGTCGATATTATCAAACTCGAATCGATTTTAGATCAAAATTTAAATAGAACGGGTTTTAAATAGGGACGGGCTCGTGAGTGTTGATCCGATTTTCTCTATCAAATTCCGGTTGAGTGTCGCCTGGATCGAGTTGAGTTGCGGTGGATCGATTCTGCTGGTCGCCTTGGTGACTGATGGTGGTCGATTGGCGACTGTCGGATTGTTCCGTGTCGAGAGGTCACTGATGGAGAGTGGAGAATCAAATTTTTGTTAATATAAACCGAATACCGAGAGCCAGTTGGTCGATTTGCGGTGGCATTCAAATGAGAAAGAGTCGTTTTTGGTGGTTTTGAACGATACGGTTTCACTGTGTTGTGTGAAAGAAAAAAATCAATATTATAAATCAGAAATCGAATGCGTTTTGTGTATTCTGGAGTCCGAATGGATTTGTCATTAATCAGTACGACAATTTAATGAATGAAAAGCGCTCGAATGCGATCAAAGACATTTTTGACTCTCTCAGAGCATCTCTATGGGCCCAGATGCTCCCTTCTCCGGAAAATTCGGAAACAAGCGGATTACGACAGTGTTGCTTACTTGTATTGCTCATCTAACGCATTAAATAATTGTGACCAATCATTTTCCCCGAAAGACTCGAATGAGACATCGATGAAAGTGTTACGAATCTCTTTTTCTTCTATACAGGATACTGAATTCAAATTTCGACTTAGATAATAATAAAAAGAAAATATTTATTGAACAGCAATAAGTTTTACTTCATTCTAAGCTAAACGCTTTAATACGGATTCTTTATTATTTTAACAGTAAAAATTTATTGGACAATTATGACTGAATTAATTGTTGTTCATATAGCATTTTTTGATAACCTTGAGAATTGATTAAATAAAACAAATGTCAAAATATTTACAAATTTTAACAAAATTTTATTAAAATAAATATTATATTATTCACAATTTATAATTTTAATTCTATAAAAATTTCTGGTAAAAATTTTAATGTTTACTTCTTGGAACCCCTACAAAAGATATATGAAGATAAATCAAGATGGATGTAAACTAATGAACGATTTAATGAAAATTGTTTTGAAGGCAATTCTATTTGTAATGAATCTTTTCAAAACCAAGTTAATAGGGAACATACGACAAAGCTACTTTAAATATTCAAGACCTATAGATATTTGATGGATCTAAGTTAAAATTAGATGAATTACTTGGAAATTTTAATAAATACTCCAATATTATGGGATTTTCAAATTCTACTGGTAATATCGTACACGACTCTTTACAGAAAATTGAAATAAAAGGTAGGATTAGGAGAAACATATGAAGAAAAACTAACAGCACTTTTGGAAAGAAAAATTTTATTCTTCATTTGGTTATGCATTTGGTCCGTGACTTAAAAGTTACATTTAGAAAATCAAACGAACTCATAGTAAGTGGAAAAAAGGTTTTGTAAAAAAGAAACACTGAATTCACTAGACGATGATGATCTTATAAGATATTAATAGCTAAAAAGGTATCAAGGAAGTTGATGACAATAAAATCATAAAAAGTAGAATATATTGACACCGTAAAAAAAGTGCACTAGCAGAAATACTCGGTTTTCCTCATTGAAGGTTTATAACAAGTTTTGAATCGTTTGATCATCTTTTTGTTGAAGAATTGAAGGTAAAGGTAGATATCGTCTCTTTTAGAATATCTTTTGATTTAAAATTCCTAAATACGAGCTTATGTTTGTCAATCTTAAATAACTACTTTAAAACTTATTATTTCCTAATTTGTCATTAATATTTGCAGTAAGTCCTTCTTATTAGCCTTAAAAAAAGTCAAATTTAATTCCAATTTCTGCTGTCAATTTGGAAGTCTTTTTATTGTAGAATAGTTGAATGTGCTGAATAAATGAAATCACAGCACATGAAAGAACTCAAATGTATTGGAACGGTGAATTGAGTAGAAGAATGCCAACCAACAACTCGTTACTAATATGTATCTGATTACAGGCGTATTATATTTTATTAATACAACATGATACAAAATCGCAACACTATGTTGGTCAGAATTGTCACTTAATTACTGAAATAGCTGATCATAGGTATATTCAAATTAATATAACAGAGAATGAATGGCATTTCCAATTTTTGACATAAATAAATATAATATATAATAATAATATCATACGCATTTCTATTTGTTCTTGTTTATGATGTAAATCCTTAAAAATGATTATATAAAATTATAATTTCAAAGCGTTGAAAGATAAAACACTTTAATAGTTTCTGAAAACACAACTGGAATTCCTTTATTGTGTCTAAATAATAATTTTAAACAAATAACTTTGAAAAATAACTTTGAATACTTAAAATCCTCAGAGTTCGTAAGATTTTTTTCATGAATTTCCTTAAAAAAACAATAATGAAACATTAATTAAAAATTTCTTAAAGTTAAACTTTAACATTTGTTTCTTCCATTTTGATTTTCAAAGCATCAATAAGAGTAAATATAGATTTTTCATCTTCAGTCTACAAATATAAATTTATCTAAGTAATTAAAATACAAAAAAATAGATTTTAGTGATCCGATAATCGATAGCAAACAAGAAAAACTGACTTGTTTAAATAAATTAAATTAAAATTATTAAACATGGAAATTCAAATGTGGTAAAAATGTCGATGAAAATAAATTCTTCCGATTTCTTACTTTTTAAATTTTTCAAATTGCAATTGAATGAAATCAAGCGGACCAGAGCTACCACCGCATTGTTCAGCGAATCGGTATCCGGACAACCCACTTGGACGCATCGAGTGGACCACCGACCGATGCGACGCCGCCGACAGGACCAACACACTTTGGCGAGCCGCTGTGGGCCGTTTGCGGCGCCGACGCGCTCCCGCGTATCGACTGTTGGACACTGGAACCGATCGATCATGTCCGCCAGCGACAATTTCCCGCACAATTAAGAGGTGCTGGTTGCCGCCACTCAGTTCGGCAGTCGGTACCACATTGGTGTTAGAAGTGGGATCAACCGTTCCAACACAGGTAAACGATTTTGAATGTTTTTTGAAACACGGTTGCTGCAACACATATACACACTACAATCACCACGCATGCACCACAACAAACACTCACATGCCTTACATTAAACAACTTTACTCTCACACAGCACTTAACGATCAAATAAGCACACACCACATCGAAATCACACTGAAAACAATAACTTTAGCACACACCACAATAACAATAAACACTGAAGGGGACATTGTCACCACACTCCAATTGTCCACCGACTGTTTAATCGAACACCTCATAAATCACCTCACCAGCCAGTCGGGACATCCAGTCACACTATCATGGGTTTAAACCGTTGCGCTCTCATCTCTCTTTCATAGTAGTACGGGACCGTGACCGACACGACAATCACTTGCCACGTGGCACTTTTAGGCGATGGTAATCGCGATGAGGGACCCGAAATTTTCTCTGAAATCGGCATACCACAAGTGCAGGAGTCAATCGCAGTGCACTCGTTGGCGCTACCGACGTCCCCGTTTTTTCTAGGTGACGACGGATCACCTCGAACCTGACATGGACTAATGGAGTTCCGTCTGAATACCGTGAGGAGTCAACATGTATTGTTTCAACACCTCACAGCCGCATTACCGATCGATCAACTGCGGGCAATAAACAAAGAACTGCCGGTGATCATGACACATGACCGATCATACGATCAGTTGTGCCACCACTTAATGAAGGCACACTCGCAGACTTTCGATGCGCATTTCGAGCAATATTTCAGGACTCAGCAATGGGATACATGAAACCCACTCAATTCCTGAACAAGTTGACAACCGATCTGCATGAGCTCATGGAGCTCTGCATGGAGCTTGCCAAGATTGTGGACAAAATCACCGAAACCGTTGGGCACGACAAGGGCCACTGCTACCCGATCATCTCGGCAATCAGCGACAGCAGCCGCACACCAAGCTCTAGAACACCGCAACACGCACACTTCACGGAGGTAACAACATTTTTCGAACAGATAGCGGCTCTGCAAGCCAGTCTGACCGCTATCAGCCACAACCGTGATTACTCACCTATTGAAACAGTCTCTCAGCAATGCAGTGAGCCGGAGATCGCGGAGCCATACGGCACGGATGCCAATCGCCCGATGTCCTGGAAGGACGCCAACCCCGCTATCCGGCTCATTCAAGGAGGTCAATATCGTCTTGTGCTACTTTCACCGTCGATTCCGCAAAGGAGCTAAGAAATACAAACCCGGGTGCACGTTCCCGTGCGATGGGTCTGAACCACAAATGACTGGCGTATGTATATGGCATGCCCAGTTCAACACGGATAGCAAGGAGTGCGCTCCCGGGTGTGTACACTATTAGCAAAAAAACTGAAACCACCCCTCACAATCGCAGCAAGTGAGGCAGGTGGAAGAAGCCGCTACGACCCCACACACATACAGAGCAACAACAACGTTCACCACATTCACAAACTAAACACATATAACCACAACCATGACAATTACCACACTCTAAACACCTGCAACAACAACGACATTCACCACATATACAAACCACACACATAAAACAACAACAATGACAATCGTCACACTATAAACATCTACAGCAACGACATTCACCATATTTACGAACCACGTACACAAAGTAACTACATTAGCTACCGCCACAATCTCGACACGTACAACAACAACACTCAGTACACACATGACTCCAATATACACCACACCAATAATAACAACACCGAACAAAACAACAATAGCACCAGCAGTTACGACAATCAAGATGACACCATAAGCAACCACACCGACAATCACAACCACATCGAACAAAACAACAACACCAACAATTACGACACTCAAGATGACAACATGAGCAACCACATAGATAATCACAACCACACCGAACAAATCAACAATAACAAACCATGTGACAATGTGTAGCAGACCAACTACAGCGAGAATTCAATCCCAAATACCAGCACTGTCAAAAGTAACATCACTGAGTACACAGAGGATCCTAAAAATCAGTCACACAGCAGTAACAAGCAAATAAACCCAGAAAAGAACCACACAACATTTAAGAAACAAAATCTACAGCAGTTCATCACGTTCCCATACCAATACCGCCAGAACCACATCCACAACACAATACATCACACCGAGACAAACAACACGCCAAACAAAACCATCACCGACACAGCAACAATGCCATCATACCCCAACAATACAACACATCACACGCAAACAGACACACGAACAAAACCCAACATAAACAAAACAACACTGCAACACATCGCGTTTCGAGGAATATTCATTCTTGCACCTCTCAGACTTCCAGCAACCCTCCACAATTCCACAATAACCATGTTCTGCATTCTTCGGCGGGGGCTCCTGTAGTGATCCGATAATCGATAGCAAACAAAAAAAACTGACTTGTTTAAATAAATTAAATTAAAATTATTAAACATGGAAAATTCCAATGTGGTAAAAATGTCGATGAAAATAAATTCTTCTGATTTCTTACTTTTTAAATTTTTTAAATTGTAAACGAATGAAATCGAGCGGACCAGAGCTACCACCGCATTGCTCAGCGAATCGGTATCCGGACAACCCACTTGGACGCATCGAGTGGACCACCGACCGATGCGACGCCGCCGACAGGACCAACACACTTTGGCGAGCCGCTGTGGGCCGTTTGCGGCGCCGACGCGCTCCCGTGTATCGACTGTTGGACACTGGAACCGACCGATCATGTCCGCCAGCGACAATTTCCCGCACAATTAAGAGGTGCTGGTTGTCGCCACTCGGTTCGGCATTCGGTACCACATAGATTTTAGGATAAAAGTCATTTGAAGGTATTTAAAAAGATTTTAAAAGTTTTTACTTCTTCCGAATCGCGCGAGTGTTTTACAAGCATTGAATAATATGATAAATAAAAACTTAACGGTTTTTAGAAAGAATTGAATTGTCTCGTTATTGTTACATTCAATAATAATTCAACCAATGACAGCATGAAATTATGCTGAGCAACAATTCTCAAACATTTAGCGATAACAAAAATATTGTAATACAGTCTACTCTCGTTATAACGCTACCTTCGACATCCGCCGGTATTTGGTCTGGTCCCAATCGATATCTAAATTTTTAAATTAATAGAAAGCCATTCCTTCACTGTTTGCCTTACACCGGTGAATTTCTTGTTACAAATAGGAAGAATCTCTCATTATAGTGCCACAACGTAATCATTAAAGTTGCATCATACATTTTTATTTCATCTCTTAATACATAATAATATAAATAACTGCGTTAATACAATTTTTTCAAGTGTGTAAATCTTTAATCAAGTATTTATTTACAGACTAATACAAAAAAATTAACAAATCATTTATTAAGTTTGTCGAAATATATATATATATATATATTGAAATGGCTTACATCATATATGGCCCAGGTAACGGCCCTGTATTGGGACAAGGTAATTGGCCGGTATATGGCCTAAGTAATGGCCCTGTATTGGGACAAGGTAATGGGCCGTTATATGGCCCAGGTAACGGTCCTGTATTGGGCCAGGAAGAGCCGAACAAGTACATTAATTTTCAGAGGGATTCTAGGGCTGTAGGAGAAAGTAACCGCAAGGCGAAATCGACCACATTCGGTTTTGGTGCTCCAAGAATGGTGGATAACCAAAGGCTGCATAGCCAAGGTAATACTGGGATGTTCTCAGATGGACCAGTTGTATACGGTCCTCTATCTAACAATGCAGCTGGAGGTGACTCCGCCATGTGGGGTACAAAACATAAGTTTGGTCCTACTGATAATGCTGATTCATAGAGGGTAGTTGATCGTGTTCGCCCCGCTGCAGCTGCTGCAGGAGTGTATCGTAACACTCGCGATCTCGACCAACCCCGCCAGACTGAGGCAAGGACCAAAAAGGACGACTCACAGCTTCTACATCCTGGTCAACAGCCTGGACTAGAGTTGCAACGTGTTATTCCACACTCTGAGGATATGAATATTTTAATCAATAATTGCAATTATTTTGTCCAGAAAAATTTATTAGGTTTTTATTTTAATAATTTTTGTATTAAATCACAGATTCTTTTGAATTTTGACATTTTTTCTTTTTACTGTGATTTTTTATCTAAGGTCAAAAATTTTAATGGATAGATTTATAGTTTTTTTAATTTTAAAATTTTTTGTAACTTTTACTTTTCTTTACCAAATGTCAATATTTTTAATGGGAAGATTATTAGTTTGCAAAGGAAGCGTTTCTCGCAGAGAATTAGGAAGTTTTTTGATTTAAATAAAATTAAGATAAATAAGACGTCTGCCGAGCTATTTAGGTTGTTTTGTCGATTTTTCACTAAGGAGTTCGACTTTGGAGATAAGAGGATTTACTCTGAATCTGTTCTGAAGTCCTTTGTTGACCACAAGTCGCCCCCAAAGGACATATCCACAGATCATCCCATTCAACTTGGTTTTAATAATTTAAAAATAAGCTAAAATCATTTATCTGTAGGAATAAGTTAGAGCATATCACTATTGATAATAGACTTTTTGCTTCTTTTAAATATTTTTTGACTGATAAAACGTCCACCCCCTCCTACTCTGATGTAACTTTTTCGTCTTTTCTTACCATAAATAAAAGAAAACCAACAGAACCTGTTTGACTCGCTGGCTTATTTAAGTCAGGAAAACCCTTTACCCGAAACTTTTCCAGCTTCAGCCAGGGAATTAAAATCATACTCCCTCAGATTTCCCCAAATGCTGAAACTTTTCAAACTTTTTTTCCCTACGTTTCCAGCATTGACAAAATGAGCGCCAAGGTCTATACGGAGGAAACAATTAAGAATTTTTTTAACAAAATTGATACCTTTGATAAGTTAACAAAACAATTTATTGACTTTTGTTCTAAAACAAACAAACCCGCTATTTTTAATCGTAAGATTCATTTTCTCCCACTATGGAACTTCCTTATTAAGGATCATAAAGTCTCTTATAGCGACTTAGGTAAATTCTACAATACTCTTCGTGATTTCAGGAATAACGAGGAGATTAAGGATAATAGCAAACCCGACACTACTAACAATGACTCTGTTCCCCCAAAATATTATTCTCTGCCCATTTCATGAATTTTTTGGATACAAGTCCAAGAACTGTCTTAAAGACTTCAACTTCTTTTCTGATAGGACGTCTGCCCTCTCCATCTCCTTCCCACCTCCCCCGCCAAATACCCTTTTCTCATCTCTTCTAACCACTTGGTACTCCAAAACTAATACCTCCCCTATTAACCTCTCTAGTCTCAACCCAAACAGAATCTCCCTTTTTTGGTCCTCTATAACCAAGCTAAGTAGATGCACTACAGAAATAAATTTACCATTACTCAATTTTTTTACTTTTTTATCCTTTTCTCCAAATGCTCACTTGCCAGTTTTGAATTTCCCAACTTCCTCATTCCGTCTCTATTTTTCTCCAATATTATCTAATATTGAGTACTCCCCGGGTCCCGTCCACCCTGTAGATGCTAATCTCCTGAAATCTATAGAACAAAAAAAATCTTTCCATCCCAAATATCTCACTTTTTGATCATCTCACATCATATCCACCCAAATAACAAATGTAGTGAATTTTTATCAAAATAGTTTGTCATCCCGATCAATATGCTAAACTATCCCCACAAATTAGTGATACCGAAAATTATACACCCTGTTGTAACTTTTGTAAATTATTTTTATTGTTCAGCTTTGTTTTTCTTGTTGGTTGTACATTGGGAATTGTGTAAATTTTTATGTAAATTAACTTTCGTTTTATTTTATTTTAGCTTAAATCAAGAACTGTCTTTATTAATGTTATTCTTATTTTATTATTATTTGCAATTTTCATTTGAATTTAGAATTATTTTTAATGTGAAATTGAAAATAATTCTATAAAAAAATCAAAACTTTCAAATGTATATATTTGTAATTTTTACTCTTCTATAATGTCTGTTCTATATTTACAAAACATTTGTCCAAATATTTGATTTTAAAATTGATGGATCATGATTATTTTTGAAAATTGTTTTAATCGTTGATTATTAGCGAAATATATTTATTTGAATCTGGATTTCATTTCGTCATTTTTTTAATATATAGGAATAATGCGATTTTTTTTGAAATTCGTGACCGTGCTCAAACAGCCGCTGATTGATCAAAAACCTGGGCGAACTCCTCCCGTTATTACCACACAGATTGAGGTATCACCTCACACCCCTTCCTGATAATGTTGATATTGACGATATTTTAATAACACAGTACGACGACGAGACTCCCCCACTCACACAAGTGTCTAATAGCAATCAAAATGTCTATATGAACAAGCACCAATCTAAGTTACCCCAGTGATGTTCCTCGTAGATCCCCAATATATAATAATACAGTCGATATCCCACATAACAATTACTCCACATATCGTCCGTCTGTTCCCAATAATACACCAGTACCGAACTATGAAACATTAACTAGAGCATCCCCACATACAACGATCCTTATAGAAGAACCTAAAACACACAGTTTTACCCCAACTGTCTCACAGCCTACCTTGTCCTCTAATAGTTCCTTTTCTTCTATTAGTCCCCTGCTTTCGCAATCCTTTCGACATTTTTGCTCCACCCCTATAACCCAAACCCCTAACCATCATACCACAATGTCCCAAATCCCAATGTCTCAGGACGACCTCTTCCCCCCTCATATACCACCCAAAGTCCCATTGGAACACCCGTACATACATTAGAATATTCACGACCACCCAATAGCCCTGTCGCCATGGTTGAAAGTAAGCCTACTAGCACTCAAGATATCAGCACTATCAACCTATCCATCTCGGAAGCTCAAGTGAATAATATTCTTGATAATATTATATGCAAAATACCAATACATAGTTATAGTTCCCAAATAATTGACAAGACTGTCGAGACATTCAGTAATCGATTTCCAAGAGGACCTGAGGATATTATGTGCTCCCTCCTAAACTTGTTCAGCAGAACTTACTCTATCCCTAAAGAAACGCTTTTCAAGAATAGGAAATTATCGGCCAAACCCAGGAAATTTGTGGTGGCGGAAGTCCTTAAGCAACTTGGCTCACCATTAAATGACCTAAATGGTCTTGCCAACTCCCTACCTGAACTATCAGCAGGCCTTCTTAGCTCCCCAATTGCTGGTAGTGACATTGACAACTTTTTTAACCACTTCTCCAACAATAATAGTGGAGCGGAAAATTGCTGATTTGACCGAACATTTTTGCTAGTTTCAGGAAAATATAAATAAAATATATAATTAAATTAATAAATAAAATAATTAATTAAATTAAAAGAAATAATTAAATAAGTAAATAAATAAACAAATTAAAAACATAATAATAATAAATAACTAAATAAATTAAATAAATGATTTTAATTGAATCTAATGAGAGTGGAAAAAACTATCGACATAAAAATAAACGTCATGTGATTGAGAAATACTAGAACTATTACACGCGTCTTTTGTGCAAGAAGAAATACAGCCTTCGTAATCGATATCATTTAGTTTAAACAAACCGCAATGATTGATAATTAATCAGATTGTGAGCCCCATTTGTATTCAATCTTTCTCACTCTGTCAATATGATTGCGTGTGTGTGCAGGAATGTAATAAATATGTGTGAATGTCTGAATGCAGTGTGTATTGTGTGTTTGATATGTGAGGAAAATGAACTGTAATTGGACGAATGTGTGTGTGAAGATTTGTTTTTATTGTTAATTGTAGTCACAATTTAAAAAGGTTAAAAAAAATTTCATTGCAAAAAAAATGTCTCTTCACAATAAAAATTTTTTTTTGTTGAATAAAATTTGAAAACGGATTTCGGTTTTGAAAACGAAATTGAATTCGTTGTTAAAAGTTTAAATAATTATCAAAATCAAGCGAAACCATTGTTTAGACAAATGACTAATTTGTCTCACTCAGTTTGTGCCATAGAAAGTGATCCATATATGTTTTATTATTTGATTGATAGAGGAATTTGTTGTATCGTTTTAACTGAAAATGAATTTTCTAAGGCAAGAGCATTTGAATTTTTGAAAGAGATATCCCATGAGTTTCATAATAAATATGACAGTAAATTTGAAATTGCATCTAGACCATATGCATTTATTGAATTTGATAAAGATATTCAAAATTCACAAAAGAAATATATAGACACCCGAACACCAATAACTTTTACTCAAATTAATTCTAATTTAAACGTTCAAAGAATTATGGTGAAAAACATTGACGATGTAATTCAACGAGGAGAATCTCTGCGTGCTTTAGATGATAAATTGACACAGTTCTTCTCTTTCCAAAACATGGAGACACGGCTTCCTGTTCAAAAAATGGGTTAGGGTTAGGGAGCATGAGAGCATTTGCGATTTCCTTCGACATCGAGCGGCAACAAAATGACGAGTCTGAAGTATCACGTGTCTCAGATGAGGGAGAACCAAAAGGAAATCTACAACATTACCAGTGAGAGCAAGGATAACGTGATTCATTCAACGTTTGTGGAGAGACTGACTAAACGAGGATTCGAAATTCTGTTGATGGTGGATCAGATCGAGGAGTACAGCGTCCAGCAGTGGAGGGAGTACAACGAAAGAAACCTGTGTGTGTCACTAAAGAAGGTCTCGTATTCCCAGAAAACAAAATTCAAATATTTGTAAAAAGTTTAATTGGTAAAACGATAATGTTGGAGGTGGAATCCAACGACAAAATAGAGAACATCAAATTGAAGATTCAAGAAAAGGAAGGCATCCCACCAAACCAGCATAGATTATTATTCGCCGGAAAACAGTTGGAAGATGGTCGATTGAGCGATTACAACATTCAAAAGGAATCGACTTTCCATTTGGTCTTACGTTTGTGTGGAGGAAGTTCCGAGGAAGATAAGCAGTTGAACGAGAAGTTGAACCAAAGAAGCGGATAGAGATTGCAACTGTCAAACACAAGGAAGAAACTTTACGACGGAGATACAAAAGAATCACTTCAAATCTTTAAAAATAAATATGAGGATTATTAAGAACACCAACATGGCTTTTCAACCTTTTATTTTCATTACAATCAGAATTGTCTTTTGGACAACTCTCAGCAAAACTCTCGTCATTCGACATCGTTCTAAATTGATAATTTTTTATTAATGTTTGTAAATGTTTGTAATGTTTATAAACAATTATTCGAACAAATTTTTCATTATTTTCTGATTTTATTTTTAAAATTCAATTTTGTAGTTTTAGTATTAATTTTTATTTACATATTAATTTTATTTAAAAATTATTTTATGTAAAGAAAGAATAATTAATTAATTCAAAACTTAGTTAAAACTATTTATTTTATTTAAATTTTAATATGAAGATTTGAAAAGATTTAATATTTTTAATATTTTTAAATATCTTATGTTGTACTTAAAAATATAAATTATATAAATTATACTCGAATAATTATTTATCGTGAACATCTAAAATATCAATTTTCCATCTGGGTAGGAGAAACACATTTCCAAAAACTAAACTCAACATACCAAATTTAAAATATTCCTCACAAGGATAAATATAAAGAAATACAAAATCGATATGAAGAGATGATTACGTTGGCCCGACAACTTGAAAGAAAAGAAGTGGACAAAATGGAAAAGGAATGGGAACAGTTAGAATCAGCTGACATGGAAGTTGAGAAGTTGATGAGCAAATTTGAATTATGTGTGAAAAATGAAAATTTTGTACCGATGTATCCAAAAGAACCTATAGTGAATACGGGACTTGAGCAGTTTGAACGACTGCAGATTCCAGTATTCACTGGGAATATATCATTATACACAGATTGGAAAGCGATATTTCAATCGTGTATTGATGATTTAAATACGAGCAAGAAAAACAAGTTGCTATATTTTCGGAAATATATTTCTGAGGAGGCTAAACAAATAGTAGAAAGTTTCGGTTTCAGTGAAGAAGCATATGATATGGCGCTCAAAGCGTTAGAAAGAAAGTATGGTGGGATCAAAAGGAACTATATTTCATTAAAGGATGAAGTTGACAAATTTAGAAAAGTAAATGGACAAAAATTTAGAGACGTCGGGAAATTTTCAATTATGGTCACGTCGTTAGTAACAAGACTCAAAAGCCTGAACAAAGAATCGAATCTTCAACCTGGATTTCTATACCAAGTATTATTGAAGAAACTCCCGGAAGAAATGGTTATAAATTACGAGAGATGGAGAGAAGAAATAGCGTGAAGGTCTCCAGGGGTTGAAACTCTCGCTACATGGTTGGAAGGGGAAGCAGAATATCGCAGAACGGTTTATGAAAGTTTGTTCGGATTGGATGAAGAGAAAACATTTCAAAAGAAATTAGTGATTACGGTGTGACTTCAAATGAGAAAATGGAATGCTTATGATGGTGCAAGAGCGGGCGCATCGATTTTGTGGCTGCGGCACGCCGGCGACGGGGAGAGAGCATCCAGTCGGAGGGTCACATTTAAAATTTGAACCTCGAGACTCTGTTTGATGATGATCGTGAGAATGGCCTTGATGATCTGCAGCTGCACGGCGTCCCCGGAATGGCCGTCCTAAAAGGCGTCACGGATGAACACGATGATCTTATTGATGAGTCTTTCATTGGAGAAGTCGCGATAGAGTGCCGAGTTCGAGATGTGGCCGTACGCATTCAGTTTCTGGAGACAGTCGAGTGCGATCACGATAGTGCTCTGAGACTTGCACGAGAACGCCATTTCGAATGACCGAAAGAAGCGCGGATCGTTCATGAGAGTGTCGACATCGGATTTGATCGACGGTAAGACGACGACTGATTGGCCATTTGTGTCGGTAATTTTCTCTTTCAATTGCGCCAATACGTTGTCCTAACATTTCTTTAATTCAGAGTTGTGAGACCTTTTGATTTCTTTGTCGTGGAGAATTCGCGGCTCAGCGTCTCTCAGCTGATAATAATTGATTTTATTGAAACTGATCGATTCTGTTAAGTCGAAACACAAAATCATCGCCTTAGCGCCGCGATAATACATTCGTGTCCCAAACGTCCATTATAATCGGAATACTATCGCTGTTCTTCAAATGGCGCACGCGATAGGCCGCCTCGATCGTTGGTTGATAGGCATTATTCGCCTGGAAATTCCCGTTCAAAAATCGATCGACTAATGCAGTTTTTTCGACGCATTCTTTGCCAAAAACAACAACTTTCAAGTCGACTTTGGTTACCATTACAATTCGAAAATAAAAATTTACACCGGATAAATTGAAAATCGAAAATCGAAGCAGAATTAATGTTTATTTATTTATACTTACAAATTGATCTGCACTCAATGAAAAAAATAATAATGGCGACTTCAATTTTTGTTTAAAACTTTTTTGCGCCAAAAGATTAAATTAATACATTTAAACAACTCGAATAATTAAAATAAACATATTGTCATTTGCTCTGTCCGATTCACTCAAAAAAACCGATTACAAATTAATTTTCAAATAAAAACCAAAAAAAGTATAATAGAAATTTCAATTTTTAAAATCCAAATTTTGAAGAATTAGATTTATTTGTGGAAATTCAGAATAAGTTTGAGCCGGTTCTGACTTACAAGAAATCCTCTAAATCTCGCTTTCTAGCACTAATTTTGAAGGCTTATTTCATCGTGAAACAGCTTATACTTTGCCAAAGGAACGTACAAATTTGGAGATAAATGTCGGTATAAGCACCAAGAAAAAAAGAAACCGAAACAATTCATTTGTAAATACTTTAAAAATGGAGATTGCCCGTATGGAGAAAAATGCAAATTCAAACATGTGACCAATGATGATGACAAAAGGATAATAAACAAACAAGGAAATCAAGAGATCAAAAAGAATTCTGTGACAACGACAACAAAAACAGTAAGAGTTGTGGATTCGAATGAAATAATTGCTATGAGAACCATTCCAGTCGGAATCAGAAATGGAAAAAAATCGATCAGAGTTATTGCTTTATTAGATGATGGTAGCAACACTAGTTATATCACAAAAAATGTCGTAAAAGAATTAAATATTCAAGGTGAACCCGAAGATATAACGATTATATGCTCAATGACACATGTTGTATCTCAGCAGAGGTTCTTAATTTGATAGCTTCAAAAACCTTGCTATATCCTCCTTCTCCGAGTACTTTAAGGCATTTGTATTTTTGTAAGCATAAGCTCGATACTTCTGTCA
>MQRK01237544.1:0-11817 GCA_001938485.1 Girardia tigrina | reverse complement strand
TATATATATATAATTATATATTTTATTTAATTAAGTTAATTTTTTAATTTAATGATTTAATTTAATTTTTAATTTTATTTATAAAATGGGTCCAAAGTAATCGCAGCGCGACCAACACAGAAAAAATATTACAAACGGAAAGAGTATCATTGAAAATTAGCGAGATTGGAGTCCGATAAAATTGGAGTTTCAAACCATTGGTCATAAAAACAGTTATAAACGGAATAAATATAATCGATTCGGAAAACGCTTCAAAAAATTGGAATCATTTAAAAGATACAAAGTTTCCGAAAATAAAAAGAGATGAAACCGTAAAAGTTCTTATAGGTCTGGATGATCCGGAGCTTCCTCAGTCACTTGAAGAAAAAGTTGAAGGAAAAAGATGAAGGAAACAATCATCACCAATTTGGGAATATCTCAACCAATTAGCGATGTGATGATGAAAATAATGATCCCAAAATATTTTTGGGAAATAGAAGAATTTGGAAAAACTCCGACAGTACCAACAAAATTCGATAATGATATACTGGAAATGAGATCGGATAAGAAAATTTTAGAAAAAGAAATCGGCATTCTAACAAATGAATTAGAATCGTCCATTGAAGATTGTGTCAAAATATGCGAAGAGTTCGAGGAAACGAAAATACTTTTGGTGAATAGAGAAGAAATAATCAAACAAATAGGAAAAAGTTTGGAAGAAAAAGAAAGCTAAATTAAAATGTTGAAACAAGAGAAAATAGCGTTCAAAGTAAATGAATATAGAATATGAGAATATAAATAGAGTAAAAATAGAATAGAGAAATAGAATAAATAAATAGAATAAATAAATAGAGAATATAAATAGAATATGAGAAAATTAAAAATCAAAATGTAGAACAAAAACAATTTCATATGTTTCTGGAACGACCTTTAACAGAGGAGAAACTTGGTTTAGAAATAATTAAATATATTGCAATAAAAAGAGAAACATTGGTTTAAAGTGAAAGAACAGTAATAGTCAGCAACATGTCAAATGAAGAACAAGAATCGATTGAGGAAGTTCAAAAAGAAATATCGTGTAGTAATATTTGTGAAATTGTTAGTATTAAGGACATTAATTGAGTTTTCTTTACATTTATTATTATCACAATTTGAATTGTCACTACAACAATTCTCCGTAAAACTTGCGTATATACGGTTCTTTATTGTTGCCGGACCTATATATCGATCTTCTTCTTTTGCTATGTTTTCTCTCTTTATCAATACCTTGTCACCAACTTGAAAAGTTCGATTTGTCTCTACTACATTTTTGCTCTTTTCTTTCCTGGCCCTTTCTTCCTTGATGTTTTTCCACCAATGTCTTAACTTCCTGCCAAATATTATTTCCGCTGGTTAGACGCCTATAGTAGCTTGAATTGTGCTATTTAACATAAATTCTACCTCTGGCAAAATTTCCGTCCAGTCTTTGTGAGTTTCATCCTTCATTCGTATATTTATGGCATCTCTAATTGTTCTAAATTGTCGCTCTACGATCCCATTGGTATTGTGGTGGTAGTGGCTGGAATATACTATTTCAGCTTTAAACTTATTCATTGTGTCTTTAAAAAGTGCTGATTCGAATGTCTTTCCTCTGTCGACATGGATTTCTTTTGGAGGTCCGAATTTCCAAATCCATTTGTCTAATAGTACTTTTCTTACGGTTTTCTCGTCTTGATGGGCAACGGCATTTAATCTTATGTATCTGCTAAATTGATCGATTATCGCTAGTATGTATTGATATCCATTAATATTTCTTTTAAACGGTCCACAGAAATCCATGTATAGTTTTTGGAAGGGTTCATCTGCAAATTGTTTCATGTGCTTCTCTTTTGTTTTCGTTGTTAGGGTCTTTCTCTTCTGATAATTTACACAGCTTTGTACGATTTCCTTTATCATTTCTCTCATATTATTCATATCAAAGTCATCTTTTAAATAATTGTAAACTTTCTTGCTACCAGCATGACATAGCATCTTGTGTATATCTTCCACAAATTCAGTTCTTTTGATTTTCGGGATCCAGTATTTATTATCCATTGTCGTCACGATTATCATCTTTCAATACCCATTTCTTTGGTTTCCCAGTTCTAATATCTTCTCTAATTTGGTTTATCTCATCATTATCTTTCTGCCACCTGACTTCTTTTGATTCATCGTCAAGGGCTAAGATTCTTGTTTTAATTTTTCCTTTCTTAGCTTCTTCGTGTATCGTCTGACCTTGTACACACATTTCGCAGGAATTCCTCGACATTGCATCGGAGTTAGAGTGTTTTTCGCCTTTCCGGTATTCCATTTTCATATCCAACCCACTAAGAAAATTTATCCAAGTTTGAAATTACGGAGTGATTGGGTTCTTTGTCGTCAACATAAATGTGATGGCTTTGTAATCTGTTCTTAATAAAATTTTTTTGCCGTAAAGATAGTGTTTAAAGCAGGGGTGTGCAACCCGCGGCCCGCGGGCCACAATCCGGCCCGCCAAGCCAGTCAGTGTGGCCCGCGCTAACCGTCCAGAAAGTTAAATGAATTGACGCCGAGTGCCTCTTAATTCGTGATCAGAGCTTTTCGTCCCAGGAAAAAATTCTTAGTTAAACTTCTCTGTTACCATACTTCTCTTTTAACTCGCGCAATAGGGCGTCGTTTGAATTATGCCACACAATGCCAAGTCTCACATTAATAAAACTAAAGGTAATTTTATTTGTCTTTATTGTTTAGAAATGTATTCATATCTCAATACACTAGTCGTAATAATCCGTAATTAGATTACATATTTTTGACGGTGACTGGCCCTCGCTGTTGTTCCAGTTTTAAAAAGTGGCCCGCCAATGAAAAAGGTTGCACACCCCTGGTTTAAAGTGTTGCGTAAAATAGCAGATTGCCAGCAGTTCCTTTCTCGTAATACAGTATTCCAATTTATGCTTATTCATTTTGTGGGATCCATATGCAATCACTCTTTTTCTTCCATATATATATTTCTGTGATAGCACTGCTCCAATGGTATCAAAGCTGGCGTCTGTATCCAATATGAACTCATTTTCAAAATCTGGATATGTTAATATTGGTGTTTTGATCATTTTGCCTTTAATTTCTGAAATGCCTCGTTACACTCTTCCATCCATATTATTTTTTTATCTTTATTCTTTCCACACAGCCCTTCCAATACTTTTGAATATTTTGAATATTTTAGTCTTTAAGAAATTTTCTGTAATAGTTTGTTAAACCTAAAAAAACTTCTTAAGTGCTTAACATATGAGGGGTTCTGAAACTTTCTAATCGCATCGATCTTTGTCTTATCTGTTTCTATGCCATCTTTGCTGATCACGTATCTTAAAAACTTTGTCCTTTAAACCAAGAAGTGGCATTTCTCAGGGTTTATTCTTAGACCAGATTCCTTTATTTTACTAAATACATGTTCAATTCGTTTGAGGTGTTCCTTTTTATCTTTCGCAAAAATTAAAATATCGTCCAAATATACAACTGCCTCTTTCCAGTTCAATTCGCCCAAAACTTTTACGATTAGTTTTTGGAACGTTGCTGGTGCCGCCGCAATTCCGAATGGCATTCTCTTGAAACAGTATTGACCATTCTTTGTTGAAAATGCTGTTTTGATTTTTGATTCATCTTCCAGCTCTACTTGGTGGTATGCGCTTCCTAAGACGATCGTGCTAAAGTACTTTGCTCCATTTAGTGTGTTCAGCATCTCTTCTACATTTGGCATTGGAAAAGCAGATCTGACAGTGATTTTGTTTAATTGTCGAAAATTTACGCACACTCTTATGTCTAGTTTCTCCTTTTTCCAAACATATACCAGGTGAAAATTCCACGGGGAACTGCACTTTTCGATAATATCGTTTTCTTCATAATTTCTGATGATATCGTCTATTTTTTCTTCGAAATGTTTCGGCTGTCGATACTGTGTCACTAATACCGGTTCTCCATGCGTTTCGATTTTATGTTTTGTCAGTAAGGTTATTCCATTATTCCATTTGTCGACCATAAATATTGATTTATATTCTGTTAAGTCTCATTAATTGGTCGTCAATTTTTTTCGTACAGCTCTTTAATTCTTTTTAGTCTATCCTCATCAGAGGGGCTGTCTCGTATTACTAATACATTTTCTGTGTGAGATGGTTCTTTCTTCAACTTTATTCCAAATTTGTCCAAAAAAATCTATTCCTGCTATCATTTCTGGATCTAGATCTTTAACTACAAAAAAATCAATCGTTTTCACAAACCTTTCAATTATCACTTTTAGTTGCACAATTCCATATTTTATAAGTTCCGAGTCATTTGCACAGTTTACTCGTCTTTTTGTTTCTTTCATTTTGATATCTTTCTTATCTTTGATAATCTCTGCTTTAATAACATTGATTCGGGCCACTGTGTCCAACAGACACTGTACACTTTTATTCTTTATGCGAAACTCTGTACTTGGTCGTCCTTTCAATTCTTTATAATTTATGTTAAACATTGGTATTCTCAATACATCTGCATTCTTTTTTCTTTTCTTCTCTTTTTCGGTTTTCATATTATCACATTTTCCATCATTTCCATCATGTTCACCATTTAGTATACATTTCTCCAGAAGAATATTTTAAAACACATCATCAAACATACAATCACATACATATTCATACATACAATCAATCATACATCTACATTTACTTCCTATTGTAGCACACTGATCACTTCTCCCTGTGATCGTGCATCCTCGTTTCCCTGCTCGTCTCTGAATTTCCTATTATTCGTGAAGTAATCTCTTCTTGTAACATCTTCTCTTCTATCTGTTCTTTCCGACATTCTGTCCCATTCCTCATTTCGTTCTTCTAATTCAGCCAATGAATATTTTCTATTTGTCTTTGGACTTCGCTCTCCATATTTCACATTCGAGTAATTTCTCCTGTCATCTCTTCCAGTCATTCGTTGTCCCGTTTCCATTGCTCCCGTTCTCTGAATCTATTTGGATTTTCATAGCATTGTGTTCTTACGTGCCCCTTTTTATTACAGTGGTTGCACCTGATATTTGGGCATTCTCTTCTCACGTGACCTTCTTCGTGGCATGCCCAAAAATAAATGTTTCTCTTTTTGAAATATCTCTTTCTTTCTTCTATTATTCTTTCTTCGTTTTGTGGTCTTGGCTTTCGTCTCTTATGTTCGACCGTTTTCCATTCGTTGTCTTTTTTTGTAGTGTACGCGTCCACCCTTATATCTTTACTCTTTGATTCGAATTCGTATATTTTCTTCTGTATACATTCGATATCCTCAGCTTTCGAGATACCTCTCAAAGCTATTTCTTTCTTTACTTCTCTATCATCTACGGCGTTAGCATATGCTAAGTCTGATATCTCTTTTTTTCCTAATTTCTTTTCTACTAGTTTTCCAACTAGGTCGTCTATTTTCCGGAATACGGTTGAGGGGTCGTTTGATTCAACTTTTATTTCAACAAGTTCCCTCATTATCTCCAGAATGTTCTTTTCTCTGGTGAATGCAGATCTCATTTTTGTTTCCCATGTATCTCCCTGTGCATTTTCGTATTTGTTTATTGCTTCCGGAGTCATGAATGCTGTCACCAGCAATACTCTTCTTTCTTCTGAGAATCCCATGATCTTCGTATATCTGCCGAAGCTCTTTAAAAAGTCCTTAACTTTTGACTCAGATCCGTCAAATATTTCTGCACTTCTAATGTTCGGAGTCACGTAGTCGTTGGTCGCCATATTAAGAACATTAATTGAGTTTCCTTTACATTTATTATTATCACAATTTAAATTGTCACTACAACAATCCAAACAAACACAGTGACTCAATAGGGTATAGAGAAGATCAAAATAGTCACTTCATAGGATTTTTGTCCTTTGATCACAAATATGTTGATGCGTACTGCACTAAATATATATCAAAATCTAAATATTTTGTTTTTTCCCACCATACTAACGCGAGCAATACTTCTTAAAAATAAGGAGTATGTTTTACGCCACTTTGCCTTCAAGATATTGCATCTTGTAAAGTCATCTTCTTCCCAATTTTTTACCGCCAATCAAGATGGATCCTGATATTTGCGAATATTACTTGCAACACAATCTCCGTGTATGACCCAACAGGATACCTAGATATAAGTTACTACTCTCATGAAATTAACTCCATTAACCGATTCAGCTCCAACATACTCCTCCTACCCGATAAATTCCGTGTCACTGAGATTTCCTCCCCATCATTCCAGACTTCCAACAAGTTTACCGACAGTGACCCCCTTACCTGTGGCTTCATGAGATATACCATCGACCCTTCCAGATCTTAAAAACAAAATCTAAAAGTTATTAGGATTCACGCTTGGAGAATCATTGCAACTTGCTCCAACCCCCGTAAAAAGAAACCCAACACAAAAACAACGACCCTTATAAAATCATCTCGAGTAGCTTTAGCGCAGAATGTGTTAAATTCAACTAATAAATTTGATATCGAAATATTCTACAATGACTTTGTTTTATTTTTAGAAACATAAAACCTAGAACACCATATATGGGGAACAAGTCAGCCGATAATAAAATAAAAGGACCCCAACTGCAGCAACTTTTCATGAAAAACCCCAAAGCAGCCATGAAACATATTTTACCGGATACTAGTTCCGATATTCATCCCTCACCTGATTGTTTCACAGATTTCCATACAAAGAATGCTGCAACTGCCCCTATCAGTATTGAAATTAAACCTGACCCCTACAAGAGAGGTAGTGTCTTTGAATTCCATGTCCACACTCCTGATGAGATTGTTGCTTGCTTGCAATCCAATGACCCTTCCTCTCCAGGTAGCAGCGGTATTACTTATAAAGACATTCTATACTGCGACCCGACAGGTATTATCACCTCTATCTTATTTAAAATCATCTTTGACAAATGTCTTACACCGAGGAGCTGGAAAAATTATTTAACTCTAATGATCCCAAAAGTGAATAAAGATGGTGAATATCACCTCCCCTCCTCTTGGAGAGGTATTGTCCTCCAAGAATGCAGTTATAAACTACTTACTACTCTCTTGTGTAAACAACTAATTGGGTGGATCCGGCAACACAACCTACTTCATCCCCTCCAAAAAAGCCTAGGTCCTAATGATGGTTGTGCTGACCATACTTTCTTACTCCGCTCAATTATTGATTATTATCAGAGGTATCTTAAGAAAACACTTAAAATTTCCTTTATGGATATGGCTGCTACGTTTGACACAATCTCAGTCCTTGAACTAATGAACAAGATGAATGTCGAAAGAAAGTCCACTGACATAATTAAGGAATTCTATAATAACTGTACAACCACTAAGAATCTACTAGACCTTTACCAGTTAACATAGGAGTTCGCCAAGGGTGCCCCCTTCCCATGCTCTTACTTAATATAGTAATTAACCCAATTGTAATAGAAATAGATTGATTCAGATGCGGAGGAATTCTATTAGGAAGTTGAAAGATCTCGTGTATGGCTTATGCGGACGATTTGGTCTTCCTTGCTGCCGGTAAAAAAGATTTGCAAGCTATCATTGAGGTTGCATCTTCTGCTGTCAAAAATCTCGGAATGTCGTTTCGTGCATCCAAATGTGCAGTGCTCGATATCCCATATATTAAACAAGATGTTTACATCCTAGATGGCGCCAATATCCTCCATCTATCGACTAAGGAAGGCTATCTATATTTCGGCTGCTTTATAACGCGTTTGACGAAGTGATTTGTGAAATTAAGCTAATTTACTCATCATCTCTCTTCGCCAATCAAAAACTCCATGCATATAAATTCTTCGAGCACTCCAAATTCACCTTCTACTTTCGTAACACCTTCATCCCCTTCTATATCATTGAAATGGCAAGCAGTGCTTGGGACATCCATGTTCGCTCGTTCCATAAAACTATCCTTGGACTGCAAGACCAAGCATCTAATCCCTACCTTTATTGTCCCAAAGTATTTGGTGGGGTTCGTATCACTTCCCTTAAAGACGAGTACTATGTCCAATCCATTACCCACTCATTTTCTCTTCTCAACTCCACCGACCTCAATATTATTGCTGCCAACGATGTCACCCTCCGTAGACCGCTAGGAGACATGAGCTTTTCGCACTCCGAGGTTTTTGATTGGCTTAATGATGGCTTCAAGGAATACGTTAACACATCATGGTGGAACAAAATCTAGCATGCCATACGGGATCTTAGAAAATTTCACCAAATATTTATTAACTTTAGATACTCTAACCCTGGTGTAATTATAACCCTTAAACAACATATTCAAAATAGGGGACATAATTTTATTACTGTTGAAATCTTTAGGGCTAAGGATAAAGATAAACTATCAGAAACCATTAGGAAATGTATTGGGTACTCGTGGGCTATCCAATGGGATGAACAGAGTAGTGCTGGTCGCTACTCTGAATGTCTATCAAAATCCCCCCTTTCCACATCCTCTATCTATAATGGTCGCCTTGGTCAGAGCGAATGGAGGTTCATTCACTAGGCTCGTTCGTACACAGTTCCTGTGCGTTGTAGACCTGGGTGTCTGGTAAGTATTTCGTGTAGGCGTGGTTGTCCTGTTGAAGAAACCCTGGCCCATGTGCTGGTTGGCTGTCTTTCCATGAGTAATTTCTAGAAAGCCCGACACGATTCAATTCAGGACATCATTGCCAAGGAATTGTCCACCTTCACGGATGCAGAGGTTTATGTCAATAATGAGTGTGTCTTCATTCGTTCTGCCCAAAGAGTGGACCTTCAAATCTGCTTTCGTGAAAAGCGTAAAATCTTCCTCGTAGATGTTAAATGCCCATATGAAACTGAGAAAAATATATACAATGCTGATAGGAAAAATATAGTTAAATACTGGGACCTAAGGGAACAAATACAACATGCATATGGGGACTCATGGAAAGCTGAACTTGATACCTTCATTGTTGGACCATTGGGATCATGGTTACCCAACAATGACCTTATTCTTAATGATTTATCTCTAGGAACAAGGAAAGTACCAATTGCCCGTGTCTGTGTGCTCTCCAATATCAAATGGTCGGCTTTACAATGGAAGGACTTTCAGGACCCGCGAGTCAACCTTCAGGAGATCCAGTGCCCGATGCTTGCCCACAACCATGCGGACTTTGACGACGGAAAATTGGACACTGAGGGAGACATATTTGAGCATGATGTGCCTTTGGATGTCCCTCTTTAAGATAATTGTACTGTATGATTGCTTGGGATTTTATGAGAGAGGCTTCAATCTTAGTGTTGAGAGCATATATGATTGTCTAACTTCTTTTTTTTGACCCCATATAAAAGCCAATACTCTGTTGTGTTAGCAGTTTTTCATTTTTTTCTGCCGACAGTGTATTGTGTTAGCTGATATATGGTACTAATCTACACAGAGTATAGGATAAGTGTTTGAATGTTGGCTCTCACAGATTATAACCTCCCTCATGATTGACCTGACATGAACACAAATACATTCGTCTGACTGATGGATTTCCGTTGGTTATTCGTGCTCGAAGAATCTCATTCAGTGTTTACGAAGAAAATTTCAGATGCTTATAAAGAAGAAAAACCCTGTTATATTAATATTATTTAGACTATTAATAATTTTCTATTAGTTTATATTTTCCTGTAACAAATACTTTAGGTTTCATCATGAATTCCCAAAAGCGTAAACACGAATCAATTTCAATTGAAAAAAGAAGGAGATATGTCAGTTCGCAAAAAATAATCCTATGATGCCGAAAAATGAAATTTGAGAGCGATTCTCACTTCCACGAACAACTGTTCGGGATATTCTTGCTCATACCAAAAAGTAAGTAAATCAAACTGTTTCTCTAAATGACAGAGTTGGAAAATTTAGTGAGTTTGAGGAAGCACTGTTTAACTGGTTCATTCAAAAGCGTCCCAATAACATTATTATTACTGATGATTTGTTAAGAGGGACAGCAAAAAATTTTGGGGAATCATGGAATGTTCCAGAAGATTTCCTGTACATTAGAGGATAACTGTAAAGATTTAAAGGAATATTTTGTATTACGCAAAAACGGGTCTCTGGAGAAGGTTCATCGGTTTCTGAGGCAATTGTTGACGAAGAACTTAAAAATTGAAACAATATTTTAATGATATTTTAATCTGAAAGATTGAAATATAATTAGTCAAAGAATCTAGTAGATTAAGAAAGTTGAAAACGAATTATAAAAGAGGGGAAAGTTGTGATTATTTATTTGTTTAAGTATTCTAAAAAGATTGTAAATATTAAATATATTCTACTTATTGATATTATGAATTCTGAAGTGAAACCTGGAGATTTAACTGATAAAATAATAATTAGTATAAAAAATATTGTATCACTTGTGTCGTATTAATACAATATTTTTTATTTCGTATTTTGTCAACTAATAAACTCACTCGACTATACTTTGGAGTTGACTTGTTTTAACAAAAAAAGAGAACAAATAATATAATAATCAAAACTCGAAATATGTCAAAGGTTGATAATAAAATAAATATATCTAACAATAAGAGAAATAAATACAATTTACTTGAGGTCAACAAAATAAGATTTTATTCATTCATATAACCAATACATCATAATAATCACGGTAATTAATTATATTAATTATTCTTTTTAAATTATTGATCGATATATTTTTCCATAGCCGTCGTATTGGTATCAAATATTTGAGATCGCAAAATACCCATTGGAATAAATATTTCATTTCGATGTAATTTGTAATAAACGTTGAAGTCAAATGATAGATAATATATTTTTTTAATAAACAGTAATATTTCTTGTTGAAAAACCATTTTACCGATTTCTTCATGCTGAAGCATTTTGAGAACATTTTCATATAACAATTTTAATCGAGTTAATCTTCGAAAAGGCAAAAGTAGATAACTGCTTCAAGACAAGTCCTTTCATTCCTTTGATGATTCTAATTGTAACAATTCTTTTTTTTAAAAAAATCATAGTTCATTAATTTCTGGAGAACCAATATTTGAGAATTTTTATTGCTAATGTAAATAACATTGTAAGAATTATTCATTAAAAAATCGAAACTAGAAGAAATATTTATTTCTAATCAAAATTAAATTATGCGCGTAATTTATAATTACGTTGATTGATTCAAACAACTTCAGGAGTCTATATAATCATATAATGGATCCTTTATATATTTATAAATAGAGATATTATTTTAAATATAAATATGTATTGATATTAATTTAACTATCCTAACACCCCCCTTCTTTAAAAGGTTTCAGCCATTCTATATTTCTAACTATAACTCTTCCGGTTTTATTTTTCATTTCAACAGATCGATCATGGCGTTTCCGTATTATTTCATAAGGGCCTTCATAACGGTCTGTTCCTTTCTGTCTATTCTCTATCTTTACTAGAACTAAATCACCTTCCTTATATTCTCGTCTTGGTGTATTTGATTTGCCTGATTTACTTGCCTCACTTTGTTTAATTTTTTCAATAATCTTTTTATTGTCTAATTCATAGTGACGAGAGCCATCTAAGGTTAAACGTTTTCCCAGTATAACTTCCGCCGGACTTACAACAGTGGTGCTTTGTCTGGACACATTAATGCTAAATTCAATTTCTGGGAGAATATCAACCCAGTTTGAACCTCCTCTATCTTTCAGTGTTGCATTCAGTGCATCTCGAATAGTTCGAAATTGACGTTCTATTATCCCGTTTGAACTGTGATGATATGGACTGGAAAAGTGAATTGTAATTAACATAGATTTAGCATATTCTTTAAAACTTTTTGACTCGAAGACTTTCCCTCGATCTACATGAATATTTGCGGG
>MQRK01237540.1:6398-17564 GCA_001938485.1 Girardia tigrina | reverse complement strand
TATACAGATAATCATTAGATGATTATACAGATGTTATGTATTATATTGATGCATGCTTGAAGTACAATAGAAGTTTTTACATGTAGATTTTACATGTAAAATAAAATGTTATATATCTTTGTTACGGTAAATATGGTACTTATGATTATACTTGTGTACATTAGGAGATTCAAGAGGTATTGTTTGACGGTAAACAACATACATATATCATATGGGTTTCAGATATATACGAAAAAATAGATTTTTGAGCACTTTTTTGAGAATTTCAGAAATTTTCGAAAAAATCGATTTATCAGCACTTTTATGAAAATGTTGATGTTGAATCTGAATGTACGTATGTGGGTTACTATTCAAATGCATGAGCACTTTTCTGATATTCTGCTTCCTTGTACCTCTAAAATCAATGTGCAATTTGTGCGAATTTGCACATTTTGCTAATTATAGAGAAAAGTAATCAATATATGAAATTTCTAATTGCACAATCAGATAGAGATTCAAAATCTTCATCAAACACATGATATCGATTTTTGACACTAGTACTTTTAAAAAATTCGATGTATTGATTTTTGTACTTTTGCACATGTGCAACTTAAAAAGCACTGTGCTAGCACATTAGAAATGTGTTGCAAAATGTGCACTATCGATTAGCACTTTTAAAAATATTGATTAGCATCTCTGAGCACTGTGCAGTGATCGATTAGCACTTTTTTCTACGGTCCTTATTTACGGGGTTACGGTTGCTATGGACACGGGAACGGTTACCATGGTTACAGCCGCCTTGGATCACTGTAACCGTTGCTAATGAAAAACGTCCCTTGGTTACCGTTACTATGGTAACTGTGACCTTAGTTACCGTCACCAAGTGAACCGGAATGGTTGCTGCCTATGCTATGGTAACCGTGACCGTTGCTGGCTACTATACATGTTTTCAGACAGATTTTTGATATTTTGCTTGTTTCACCTTATATACCCTATGGGCATTCTGTACACTGTGAGCATTCTGTACACTGTGAGCATTCTGTACACTGAGCATTCTGTACACTGTGAGCATTCTGTACACTGTGAGCATTCTGTACACTGTGAACATTCTGTACACTGTGAGCATTCTGTACACTGTGAACATTCTGTACATTGTGAGCATTCTGTACACTGTGAGCATTCTATACACTGTGAGCATTCTGTACACTGTGCGTATTCTGTACACTGTGAGCATTCTATATACTGTGAGCATTCGCGACCGTTGCTATGGTAACCGCGACCGTTGCTAGGGAACCGTCGACCAATCAGAAGCGTTTCTAAGGTGATCGCGACCGTTGCCATGGTAACCGCGACCGTTGCTATGGTGATCACGACCGTTGCCATGGTAACCGTGCGCGGTAACTGGTCACGTTGCCATGGCAACCACGGTAACTAGGGACGACCCCCCCGGGGGGTAGTGCCGGAGAACATACATTTTCCCCCTACTTCTTAAGAGAGAGGAAAATTATGAACGCTGGTTTACGACATCATTTCGGACTTGGCAGCGGAATATTTGCTAACCTCTAGTCAGTTCGGCCTTTGTAAATAATGTATAAATAATGATTTAGTCTATCCTTTTCATCTGTATTTTACTTTATTTTTTTTATTTTTGATATACTTCTCTTATATACTGTAAATATACTTTTGATCTACTGTAAAGATAAATAGACACTACCAGATGCGCGTGGTCGGGTTTAAAATTCAAAGTTAATATTAATTATTAATATAAATTTAGAGTTAATCTTAGATTCAAAGTTAAAATTCAAAATGAAAATATAGTTATATTAAGTAAGAAATAATTATCAATATTATTAACTTATTATTGTTTAAATTATTGTTTAAATTATCCAAGAATCCCACAAGGATTGCGGAAGGAATTCTTACCTACTTAAGGAAAATTAAAAATCATTTCTAGAAATTAAAGTAATTAACCAATTTAGTCGACAATTATTTTGATAACTGAAAAATTTATCAGTTTGATAACAATTTGAACAAATAACTCAGTTTTAAATTGATTCAGAAGTTTGTTAGCTTGCATGGATAAACCAAAACCAAATTAACATACGACTTCTTTTGTTCTTCTTTCTATCATATTGAAACAATCACAAAACAAACGGTACACTACTTATTATCGGAGTTACTCTGGTAATCATCCCAAATTGTTCGGCCGAATTGGCAATCGAATTAAGACGCAGGTGGGATGAGAGGGTCGTGTTTGTGAGGAGTCGAGTAGAGTGATTAGTCAATTAGGGCTTCCTTAATTAAAGTGTCATCAGGAAATAATTCTCGAGCTCATCACGCGAATTCATACGCTCGAATAATGTCGTAAATAAAAAATAGAAATAAAACCAAACTGAGATGTTAATATTTACCGAGACAGTTGCCATAATGAAAGGTCGAAGTGCTGGGTATTAAATTATCTTTAATTTAAATATTTACGTTTCAAAACACAAATCTTTATTCTTTAATCTTTAATCTGAAATCTTTAATCTGACTCCAATTAATCAGAAAGGACTTCCAACATAAATATATAGACAATGAACACAAATCCTTTTATGAAACTTTATTTCAAGTAACAAAAATTAACAAGTAAAAAACAATAATAATAATTCAATTCTTGATGACAGAACACAAACACAAAAACAATGTTTCGTACGAGTTAACAGATTACAGTAAAAACTGTGAATCTCCACAACCGATGTTTTAATTTAAATTAAACCTTTTTCTCCCACACGGGATACTTGTGGTTTAAAAGAATAATATTTTAAAAGAATAAAATAAAATAAACTTTGTATTTACGTTACTTGTTATCAGAATTCTTGTTAGGCAAATTTTCAGCAAATATTTTTGGACAAACTAAAACTAAATTTGCTACTGTTTATATAGTAGTGTTCATCAGCATTGAAAATTGATAAAATAAAACAAAGACAAAAATATTTTTAATTTTCAATTCCAAATTTCGATAAACTAAATCTTATTTTGTTTGAAATTAATAATTTTACCAAAAGAATTATTTTAAATGTTTTCTACATAAAATTTTATCAAAAGTGTTCATATGTATTTTTCGATACCCTAACAAATCTCTCTCCAATAGAAAATATCGTCCTCGATATTTAGGCGACAGTCAAATAATAATAATATTAAGAATAATAGGCAATCATTATATCTCTTTCAAAACATAAAAGTTAAAAAAAAGATTTTCCAAATGGCATAAATTATCAAAAACGTTATAACCGTTAAAACAACAAAAAAAATTCTGATCGTCCATTAAAACAAAATAATTAATTTATTTCTCGAAAATACGGAGGAGTGCAACCAAACATCTGATGTTCTATTTGCTTAAATTGCCAATAAGAACTTTTCTCGATTCGGGATACAATCATCTTGTTTCCGTGATGAAAATTATCTAATGGTTTTCAAATGTTTTATACTGAAACACTTAATCTTTATTTTAAATCACAAAATATTAGAAATAAGTAAAGATGTCATTAAAATTTAACCATTTTGATATCTTCTATTTTACACAATAACTTATCAAATTCTGTCGATAATTGATTTAAATTCAAAAATTTTAATCTCGCAATTTAATTAAAACAAAAAAAATAATTCTTTGAATTAAATTATCAGATTCAACCGTCCAACAGAAAGAAAAAAAATAATAATCAGATAATGATCATTTTAATATGAATATCGTTTATTTCATATTATATTTTCGAAAAAAAAATAAAAAATAATAACTCAAAAATCCCAAAAGTTAAATATGTTATTTGATTATTTATATATATATATGTATATATATATATATATATATATATATATATTTATTTATTTATATATATATATATATATATTTGTTAATATTTTATATTTTATTTTATATTTGTTAATATCCATCATTTTAATTGCCCACTCACCACCACCAAACAACAATCGCAATTACTGCAATTACCGCAATAATTGCTGAAAATTATTCCATCGCTGGGAATTTATGAGCTCCCTAACTCGCGAGTCCAGACTGACTTCTTTGGGAGATAAAATAGATATGTAATCTTCATAAATTGCACTCGCTTTTTCTTCAATCAGATCTGCATTTGTTTCCATCTGCAATTATTCAACTGCTCTGTAAAACATTATATTTTCTTCACTATATTCAAGTTTAAGGAATTCATGGAAAACTTTTCGACCCGCGGAACTTTGCATCAGAAGATCGAAATTGTGACACCACTTTTGTGCTTCCTCAAGAGTTATTTTTTCATCATTTGATATTGCTTCCAGTTTGGATTGAGGATCATTCGAAATTTGTGGACGCAAAGGTTCCTCCAACTTTGGTTTTATATTAAGACGAGCAACTACAACAGCAACACCAACAAAAATAGCAGGCTCTGGAACTGGGATTATTTCTTGATATTGGATTACTTCTGGATCCTATATTAGATAATTCAGTAACATCTAATGTTGTTTGAGTGTGTAAAGACAGAAATATATCTGGATTTTGGATTGCAGAATGTAATTTAATGTTATGTTGAACGTCTTTTTCAGGATTATTCGGTCTTGAATCACTTTTGGAATCAGAGGATTTCGATGCTTGGGTGATTTTACAATGCATATTATATGGTGCGTCATCGGTTGTAAGGTTTTGAATATTGTTATTCATTTCATCATTTATTAATAATTGTTTTTTTATATATTAAATGATAATAATTAATAATAAAAATAAAATTATTATAATAATAAATAGCAATATAAAATAATAATTCATAATTATATAATAACACTAATAAATAAAAAAAACAATAATAATAATAATAATAACAATATAAAAATTTTTAAAATGATATTTATAATGATGATGTACAAATAATATTAATATTATTAATAATGATAATATAATAATACAAAAAAATATTTTATAATGTAATAAAAATGATTAATAAAAATAAAATAATTGACTATTAATAATTACGATGAACATTAACTATTAATAAAAACAATAATGATACTAATAATAATAATAATACTGATAATGATAATAATAAAAAAATTTTTTTCATCGACTACGACACGACGACGAATGCGACGATGATGATGAAGACATGATGATGATGAAGACAACGATGATGATGATGACCACGATAAGATTTTCATTATTTTTTTTTATATTTTATTTTATTTTATTGTTTCCTTTTTTTTATATATATCATTATATTATATTTTCTTATAATAATAACATTAACAATAATAAATAATTTTAATAATAATAAATAATAATAATAATATTAATAATATTGACAATGATGATGATTATAAATTATTTTAATAATACTAAATAATAATACTAAATATTAATAATAATATTAATAATAATAATACATTAAACTCCCATCAAAATAATTAACACTAATTTAAAATTTTTATTAAATAAAGATTATCAACTAAAAGTTATTAAAGTTTGTCACTTAATTAGTCCATCCAAAGTTAATCTTTATCCTGTCTCGGCTCGATAAGTTAGCGACTCCAAATAGTAAAATTTTCCCATTAACTCAATTTGATTTTTCGGGATTATGCTCGCAATCTGCGTCGCCTGTTCTATCACCGATGGTGTTGAGGTTTGAATCCCGCGCTCAAGGTGTTCTTTCCGGTGGGTTTGAGTTTCAACACTGATTACTAAATTCGCCTTAGCATTCTCCTTTTCTTCATCTTGATCACAAATTCCCTCCGTCAATGTCGCAATTAAATCTTCTTCTTCTAATATTTCCACTTCGGGATCCACTAATGGGTCTAAATTTACCTCCAAGATTTTTAGTTCTTCCTCGAGATTTCTTTTTCTTCTTTTCTCATCGATTACCATTCTACATGTTCAATGCCTTCAATTCTAGTTGGTTATGCCCTACTAAGATTTTTCCATAGCACAGTTGTTGGACTTTTTCTATAACTTCATACTCGTACTCGAGGTAAATGAAATATCGTTTATATGCAGTATGCAAGGGGCACGCGGTTGACCGACGTTTATCTCCTTGGGGCTCTCTACGTCTGAAGTAATTGCTAAACTAATTTACGAAAATATTTAAATAACAAGGTGAAACCATATCAACCCTATCGGACACTGAGACCACCAGTCGAGCAATACTCGTTACTGGTTCGAACCCGAAGGCGTTCCAAAGCACACACAACTCTTTGACGGGCGCGGAGTAGGCACATCTGTTCCCTCAAATAAGGAATTAATATCATCAGGAATACGCAGTACATAAGAGTTGCCGTTGAACTCTAAAAACCGATGGGGGCTCGGAGCTAACAAAAATGTTGTCGAGAGGAGAGAACACAATAATTGAATGAATTAAGAAATTGATATTTTATTAATCAATGAATGATCAGATAAAAATATATTTTCAACAGAACTCTGTCGGGGAAAGAATTGTAATCATTTGTTCGTTTGTTTAAATGAAATAAAAACATAAAAATACGAACCTTATTTCCAAATATTCACCTTCAATACATTTTCAAGTTGAGAATTATCTAAAAAGATAAAATTAGTTAATAAAAATTAAATAATTTATTTCGACAAATTTAACTCCAGACGCTGCAGCTACCGGTCGGGCAATACCCGTCACCGGTCTGGACCCGAAGGTGTTCAAGGAGAGCGCGTCCGTTCGCTCTAAGATATCGAGATAAAGTACATCACGAGTTGTCGTTAAGCTCAGAAAGCGACTGGGAGCTCGAGCCTACAAAAGTGTTGATGAGAGAGGGGAACGCGACATATGGAATGTTTTCTTCTTTTTCTTGGATGTTGAAATGCAGGAAGGACTATTGTGGATTCGAAAATAGGTTACAGTTAGACATTCATCTCAATAAAAGTTGAGGTATGAATATCAACTACGCAGCAGTCGCTGAGGATCCTGAAATATTAGAGTGGATTAAGTCAATCGAAACGACGCTGGATGAGATCGAGTACACGATAAAACGAACGAAGAAATCTCAAATGTGGTTACAAGGAATGAAGGAGCGGCGATACCCGACAGAAGACATCAAATGCACCCGACTACGTATTATTGGACGAGATTACGCGACGATGCGAAGGCTCGATAATGCCTGGATGAATCTACGACGGATCCGAAGGAGAATGTATCTCAAATGGCACATGAAATTCAATCCACATATAGAGGAAACGTCCGCGAGATGCCACAAATTAATGTGCAAACATCAGTTTGATCGGTATGACGAACCGGACGAATAATAATCATTACTGTGTTACTTAACTGTTATATTGTTTTAATTTGCTTTGCCGTGTCGTAGTTCTCAATAAATGTATTAGAGTTCCGACTTGGTCTTAAAATTTTTCTCTGAAAGGCTCAATAATTGTGATAATTAAATAATAATTGGAATTCAATGGTACGTACTCGGATCAATTTTTTTAGAAATAACAATTCTGAAATTTGGGAGGGGATCAGAGCGCTGAACAGTGATGAAGAAACAGTTAAAGGAGTGGAGGAGAAGCTGGCAAGAGAAAAAAAGCTGGGTTTTCCCTAAAATTAAAAGGAGAATAGCTCCATCAACAGCTGATTATTCGATGGGAGGCCATCTACATGTGGACAAATATCATCAAACGACATCAAAAACAACTCCAAAACATACAAAAAAGGAGAAAGGTCCTCCTCAGAAGCGTGTATATGGTTCACCGACGATATAAGCGGCTGAGAGATATGATGGCAGAGCATCAAACAAAAATAACGAAACGTGAAGAAATGGTAAAAAGGGAGTAGGCAGAAGCGGAGCCGTACGAGGAAGAAGCCAGAAGGCGACACACCAGAAAAAACTGGTGTTATACGTATTGCATCGGCAAAGATGTCGTTTTTAAGCACCCGTGATGTGCCTGACAATTAGTGTATTAACATATTATATGTATTAGTAATTAAAAAATTATTTTGTGTTTTGTTTATTGTCTCGATTTTCTTAATGACTCAATTAACGGATCAAATATATTGATATATAAGATAATCTAATTATCATTTTTATTATTTCATACTGTAATACCTAAGTAACAAATAGCAATGAAAAGAACTCGTAAAGAGCTTTAGAGTTAATGCTCTTGAAAAGATTTGGACATGAAAAGAAGAGGCATTGTAGTTAATAAACTACTTTTATAATGATTTTTCAAAGGCAATTTTAATCTACGAATCCTCGTTTAATTTAGGATTGATAGTAATAGCATTGAATATTTTAGATAACAATGCAAATCGATCGAAAGGAATTGATCCAAAAATTACGACACGTGCGCGAAGCCCTCCTTACAATGACTCTAGAAAAGGGGAAGATTCTAAACACAATAGAGACGTCACGAAGGACTCTCCAGAAGTTAAACCCGAAGGATAGATGCTTATGTTGCGGACGAAAAACCATTATAAGGTATACCAAACAAGATTACAAAAAGAGAAAAGGCAATGACCATATAATACATATATTAAAAAAAATATATAACGGTCGGTTATAACAATTATCGCTTATATTGCCGTATAATTCCGGAATCCTTCCGATACCCTTTTGTGATGTCCTGAGAAGAGTTATCAGCCCTGAAAGAAAATAATTAATTGAAAACCCGACAGAAAGCAATTAAGTCACCTCTTAGTCACCCCGTTGTTGTTAGGGGGTCAGCCGACCCTCCACGCGTAGCCCTCAGCGAGGCCGATCCCTGGATGCCGCCCGCGGAACCATAGCGTTTTCCTGGGAAAAGTTATACCCCTGTAAAGATATATAAATTAATTAAAAAATGACAAAGGCCAATTAAGAAAGACAAAGAACAATAAACAAAACTTACCATGAGTCAGGCCCACAAAGAAAAAACAACATCACGCGATGAATAGTCATCGGTGACAAAGAACCGCGTGACAAGCAGTCACTGTATGGTACGACAGTCCTGACAAATGAGAGCCCGAAATTATTAACAAGAGCGAATCAGAAGAGGCCACGACAAAACACACCCCGATAGGTGAGATGATGACTGTTATAAATACAACAGCCATATTGCCGCAAATCGCACATTTTTCGAAAATATTTTGCACAACATTTACATTCATTCCAAAACCAGAATATTCGAACCCGACGCAGAGCGACCGATAGATAACCGACGAACAAGCCATTTGTGACGAAGAAACGAGAATCCGATAACTTCCAGCGCCAGGACGATCATCCGATTCCGATTTAATCGAACGTAAAAGAGAGCCCCGCTGCACGACGATACGCGAAGAGAAACCGAAACATTCTTCCGAGACCCGACTGCTGCAAGGAACGAGAAACCAACCGTCTATGTAAAATTTTATTTATGTTGATATGGTGAATATATGTAATTTATGAGTTTCCTTTAATTATTTAACAAATAATAGAACTTTTTTTGTGTTTTTTTTTACCTAGAATAGTTTCAGCCCGTCGTCGCCGCCGATCACCGTCCCCGATATGACCACCATTATAGTCGAAGAACTCGTCGAATATTTTGAGAGTATCCTAGAAATCGCCCACGAGCCCGAGATGGACGAGAACGACCAGGCCCTTCGAGGCGACTCGCAACTAATTATTATCAACGTAAGGTCAATAACGCTGAGCGAGATGTTCGAGGCAAACGAACCCCATAGCCTGACCGCACAGGGCGGGAATCGTTAACCAAATTTGTAAATAAGCAAAAAATATAGTTTTGTGAACCGGAATTCTATTTTCTTTTATTTTTTTGAGTTGAATTAATTTATGTTAGTTAAGTTTTAACATAGGGTTTAGTTTTAATTTAGGATGTTAATTTTAGCGTTGAATGTAGCTATTAGTAGGTCATGAATGAGAAAATAAACTTATTAAAGTTCACCAGCAGAGATAATGCAATACTTACTATAGAATGAACGTTAATTTTACCTCGTCAAAAGGTGTCTCGAACCCTATTCCGAAATTTAAATAAGAACGGCCTTCAGGGGAAAATCTTGTAGCAGGTTAAACCAAATAAAAAATCTTAATTGGCACGAGTTTCTTTTATTTATTTATGAATTTTAATGACTATTTGTTGCGTCATAAATATAATTTTAATTTTGCTGTGATTTACTGTTTTAGTAAGAAGTATTTTGGTGTCCCATTACTATTTCAATGATTATTACTCTCGTTTCATAAATATAGTACTAAGGTATACAAAATATATGTTTCCTGTTGTTTATTTTAAGGGCGAGTGATTACAAGTGTACAAAAAAAGAGTGGTTTTGAAAAATGAGTTAACGATTAAAATCTGAACCCGACGTTGTCAAGTAAATTAGGTTGACTAAACAAGTGGAATTTGAGCTGCTTGAGATCTATTTAATAACACTTTATTACTGAGCAATTCAGCGCATAACGTTTTGATGATTATTGAAATTTTATTGAAAAGTTAGATAAGATTTTTTATTAAAATTTTCATTAGTTAAATTCCGTTACCGAATAATTAAAAACTCCATCGAAGATGTCATTAGTTAAATTTTGTTGTTAAAATTTTATCTGAGGTTTAATAGGAATTTTACGGGAGTTCTATTATATAAATGGCGTCAAAAATTTTATCGAAAATCGAAAGAAATTTCTATCGAAAGTTCTACCCTTAACTATGCTAGGAGTACCGTTAGAATTTTATCGGGATTAGAATAGGATTTAATTTAAATGATAATAAAAAATTCTCTTTCTCGTACTAATACTAAGGGAAAAACATTGATTAGGTTAACGTTATAGTTTTATTTTATAAATAAGGAAAGCATGGATTTATCGATTAAGCAAATTTTATTTGTTTCCGAATTTGAGAATAGGGAATTGTTGAATTTATCGAATGAATAATATATTAGTTTAAAGGTTTTAAGGAACTCGAATACAATAAATTTTATTAAGAAAATTTGGATTTACAAATAGAATTTTCAAATTGTATTTCACGTACACTTGATGAATTGAAACGAAACAAAATAATTGAAATTAGTTTATTCCTATTTTTAAACGATGTTAATACGAATTATTGTTAAATTGAAAATAAGGGAGAAATATAAACATCCCGTTATTAGGTGTACAAGTATGAAATGCGGATTAAATTTTGAAAAGAAATACGTTAAAAACAAAAGAACGATAAAAAAAGCTTTATTCAAAATATGCTCCATTACTAATGATACATTT
>MQRK01237534.1:52970-69674 GCA_001938485.1 Girardia tigrina | reverse complement strand
ATATATATATATATATATATATATATATATACTTAAGTATATACATTTAAATAATATTATAACGTATGATGAATTTCATAACATTCAAATTTTTCAAAGAAGAAAATTCAGCTCTTCCGTCATATATAACGGGTCTTTTTCAAGATAAAGAAGAATATTCAGAGATCAAAAAGTGCAACATTATTCAGAAATATCAAGTTTAGATTTCTCAGAATCTTAGGTCTACGCAGTACATGATTCAAGTTGAACTTTTGGAAATTATTTAAAAGTAATTGAGAATCAGTTTTTACCTGCTCGTGTACCTCTCAGTTATTCTTTAAAGACAGACTTTGTGACTACTTCAAAAAAGAAATTCAAATATTCACATTTGTTCCTGTACTAACTTTTAAAAAGTATTATATAATATAATACTTTGTATTATATTGGGATGAATTTTAGTTTTGACTAAAGCTAAATGGAAGTATTTAAAGTTTCAATAATTATTAATTATTTACTTTAATAGTAAAATTTTATGGCAGTCTATTTTCTTATTATCATATTAGGCTACCAAATTAAGATTATAACACTTTGTTGTCCATTTTTATAATAATAATTTTAAGCTATTATTTTTAGATTGGAAAACATTTTGTTACGTTACACGTAGATGGGAAGGAAGGCATAGTTTTGTTACTGTTTATTACATGGTGAAGTGGGTGTCTAAAAAGTTCTTTTCTTGCGTTACGTATTAAGCGAACGAGTAATATGACTCCAGGGTTTTTTAAGGCCATTTTAGGTGTACAATGTACACACAAAATTTTGACTATTTATAGGCAAAGCATGGGTTCATTAAAAAATACACACACTGCTATTCCACCCACTCTCTCTCCCTCTCGCACATACACGTTCCTACACAAGTTCATTTATAATAGTATACCTATTTTAATAAGAAAAAAATTCTTTTGTTCTTAACCATTTAAATCTAGTGTACATGTGTGATACAACAATTTTTGAGTAAAAATAAATATTTTATACTGTACACCTACATTTTCTTGAGGGACACCCAGCTGAAAACTTTAAAAAACCCTGAATATGATTGTTTCAGATATTTTAACTTGATCTCAAAAAAAGATTTTTCGGAGATTACTAACATTATCGTCTCGATAAAAAGATATTAACACTACGTTCTTATAAAAACATTAAAAGGTTAAATGTTAGTACAGTGTGAAAGCGTTGATATATTCGCTAATTTAGTTGTCATATGAAACTAATTTGTTACTGAGGATAATTTCTTGAAGAGACTATCTAGTTTTCTAAATGTCAAACACATGTATATTCTTACTTAAATTTATATATTTAAAATGAATTTTATTACCTATTCGACCAAACTACTGAATCAATCTACGCATGAAGCAGATGTAACTAGAGTGGTACATGATCCAGAAATATTTATTTCAAAAAAATTTAATTTATAATAAAGAACCCGAGCGAAGACAGATAAAGCCTTTTGTATATCTATAAAATGTACTATCACAGTATACAGAAATATTTTCATTAACCCCTACCGCATAGTGGATCATATACGATCCAAAATAATTTTTCATAATTTTATTACCCTAACTGCATAGTTTGCAATATATGGAACAAACTGTTTGTTTGGATATTTTACATAAAAAAATCATTTTTTCTAGAAAAATAAAAAAATACATATCTCTTTATTTCTATTTTCCTATATTATATATTTTTTTATTAAAATTAAAAAAAAATGATTCAGTAAGGGGTTAAATACCAAACGGGTACACAAGCCTGATGTTATAATGTTGTATAATACATCAATTATCAATATTTTGACATTCTTCATCCTAAAATATTTTTCGTGAAAATGTCATTTTATCCAATATTCACTTGTTAAAGTTCTGAAATTTAATATTCTAATTGACTTGAACAAAATCTCATAAATAAGACAAAGAATTTTTATTAAACTATAGTATTATGTACATGGTTTATTATTTGCTCTTATTTTGGAAAAATATTTATTGTCTTTTTTTTATTAAGTGACACATCTGATTTATAATATGCAATGTAAAAATTCCCCTTTCAACATTAAAATAATGTAGTAACTTTCAAGAAAAAGGAAAGTGACTATTTAATGTCCCGCTGAAATGACTGCTGTACTTTTTGTACCAATTGTTCAACCTTTCCTTTATAAACATTTGACAGATTTAAACGAGTTGAAAAGTCAAAATAACTACTTTGAATTCCTTAAAATATCAAAAATTCATAGTCAAAATGAATGTTTAACCAAATTTCATACTGTAATTAGAAATATAATGTCAATACTAACAGAATGGATTCAATGTTGTGATCTTCTGAATATGCACCAAGAGAAAGTTTTAAAAACTGTTCGGCAGAACTGGACAAATCCTCATTGATCAAAGTAGTTTGCTTCCTATGATTGCACTTGTAATTGCGCCTCTCTTCACAATTGTTATAACTGACATCTTCTTCACTGGAAGAGGGGGTTATATGAATCCATTTTTGTTTGATTAAATGGTCACCAGGTATTAGATATCTATTTAAACAGAGATTATAATTAAATTTATTATGGTCAAATAAATAAATGATTATGTATAATATTGGACATGAGTTTTGAAAATTCTCGGATCTTTCAGTTTTAGAAAAGTCAAATTTTAATTATTCCCATAACAATAATATTACAGAGTTCTTTGGAAAAATATGTCATTTTGATTAATTAATATTTATCTTCATTGTCGTATTTTTTAGAATCTTTTGTATCTATTGATTACACAAAGAATACTCTTGAAACTTAAATACTTTGATCCAAAAGTACGTCTTTAGTTAGTACTGTCAGTTCGTTTTTGTCCATAAAAAATCCAGCTGTTTATACATATAGTCATGTATATTTAAAATTTAACCCAATTTACTATCAACATTTTACATAAAGATTGTAAACTTATCTTCCGTCATACATACTTGTGATCTCTTATCCTCTCTTTTATTAGAGTGGTCAATTTAAAACTTGAGTTTTAAAATCGTTCTCTTACTTAAAGTATTTCTTTTCTGTCACTCGTATAATTGTTTTTATTAAAATAAAGTTTGCGGTTACTTTTATTGATGTTTTTTTAATTTTTTTATCAATTTTCGAAATTTTTAAATTCTTCGCAAGAAAAGATAATCGACGGAACAAAACATTTTCATCGTAGAAGTGTATATTTGATTCATAGAATCAGTATTGACAAACTTGCTAAGATACAGAAGACAATTCTTAATATTGTAACTAAGTCGAAAGCTTCTGAGACGGTTCCTAGATCTACCGAGAGAGCGCAAAAATTTATGTAACACCAGAAAACGTTCGTAAGAGTGAAATAAATTTTTGAACAACATTCAACATCATCACCAAGAAGAATATCAAAGAAGATGAATTCGGTTTGTGTCCATAAAAAAACCAGCTGCTGCAAGAATTACAAAGAAGATACATCTTACAGAGATTTGATTTTGAAAATTTAGTGCTGGAAAAATCTGAGAGGAATACAATTAGTGCCAACAAAATTTGGTTCTATGAAGAAGCGTACTTAGATCAGAATGACAGCGTAAATAAATAAATAAAAGATTTTAAGGTTTTTAGAAAACAAATTGTTCTACAGAAATAGGAAAATGAAAGAAAAATAATAAATAAAAAAGTTTTAAAAACCACGTTTTCATATGGACTAAAAAGAGGAAAATAATTTTTTTCTAGACATGTGCGAAATTTTATACCTAACCAAAAACGTGGGACGGATTTCTGAATTACTGCTATTAGTAACTGCTATTTCCTCTTTACTGCTTTTTAGAAACAATCGATTATTTCTATGCCCCACGTTTTTGGTTAGGTATAAATTAATTTGAATTTATTAGAGCATTTTTGAGATGCAGAGATGCTAAAATCTCAAAATGTCAGGCAGAAGAAGCCTACATAAAAAATTTCAGAACGATCGGATGAGTGGAAGTGGCCTAAAAAAGCGTGTGAAAAGTGAAACATCACAAACAAACAGAAAGACAGACAGAACCCAAAGCAAGTTAAGTAAAACGTGGTAAAAAGTGACAGAACCGGCAGCGATGACTATTGATCATTGTTCCTTGAAGGGACAGTGACAAGTACCAACTATTCAATATTATTGCCCAACATGATTCCAGGAGGTACGGGTTTAGATAAGCTTGGTGATTGTCGGTTTATACTGAATTAAGATCCTCTTGTGAAGTTTAGTGTCAATGTGGAATATTTCTAAGAAAGGAAGCTTTGGGCTATACCGGTTGTGGAATTGAGTGACCACCATAATCTCCAAACTTCCATTTGTATTACTTCTTCCTCTGAGGTTATCTCCAAAATGAGGTTTATAAAGAAAATCTGAAAATTATCGAAGAGCTTTAAAAACTATAAAAAAAACTAATTTCCTCCATTTCTAACTGTAAGAGAGTGTTGTTAATTTTCAGAAATAAGAATTTTGGTTTTTTTAAAAATTTCGAATTATAATCGAAATTAAAAAAATAATAGAAAATAGAATTAAAAAAAAGAAAATAAAAAAAAGAAAATTTGTTTAAATAACAAATTTAAACTTTGGTAGATTAATAAATTTTGCAAGTTTTTAATTTCTGTTTTGATTTAGAATGGAAGATAATTCCCAACCTAACACTAAAGAAATGCTGTGAAATGTTATACGTTACACTTTCCGAACATATTTCGTCACGTGATTGTCTTGAAAATTTATTTCAAAAACAACAATCTTTTTTTTAATATTTTAATACAAGTTTCGTATTTAACCTTTGTCATTTTTTATAATAAATTTTTTACTTGTAAAGTTTTAAAATGGATGAAGCATTCTTCTCAAGTAAATGAAATTTGAATTTTATAAAAATGAAATTCTCTTCAAAAGCTAACACGTTTGTCTGTTTACCCATCTGTTAATAAATGCACTAAAGTATGTTTTTTAGTTTTGAATTGTCTTACAAGGGCGCCAATAAGATTTGTTTCAGGAGGGGGTGGTAAATAAAACTATTTTAATTTTCATAATTTCTGAATATAATTTTCCTCAGGGTATTTATTTGAAATATTTTTTAGACTAAAAAATACAATATCCTTTTAGCATCTCATTTAATATTTAGATTTCTAACTGAAAAAAATAATTTTCTTTGTTTTTTTTAATGTTTAGTCTAGGGTAGGAGGCACATATTCATTCATGACCCCTGATGTTGCTGGCTATGATGTCTTGTTATTTTTACATTTTAAAATTATTTTGATTATTGTTTTTACATTTAAGTGGTTAATAATTAAATAATTAAAGAAGTGTAGAGAAACGTTCAAAAAACAAAATAAATAAGGAATTTTGAAAAATATCAAAAAAATGCTTTTAAAATTATCAGTTAATCGTTACACAATGGAAGAAAACTCAAAAAGAGAAATATAATATTTACTGTTATCATGTCTCAGCACAAAAATATTCTTTAGAAATTTCGACTAATTATAATAAAATAATAAAATAATATCACATGGAAATAAATTTTCTATTCTTAACTAGAAATTATGTATATTTTTGAAGTATTTATTTTTTCTGAAAAATTATTTGATTTGTTGTCAACTGAGAAAACGTTTCCATACCACCAAGAAAATAAAGATGTAAACAGATATTTCTGTGAACCTACCAAATCGTTCTTCAAGTCGTCTAGTCAAGTGAGGGAAGAAGCAATTTCAAATCGCTAAACATCATAGATTCTGTAGTTGCAGACAAATTGTCAAAATTGATAGACGGTGCACTTTTGCTCTGACATTATCTAATGATACACTTAGGCCTAAAGTGTCTTTTTTTGAAAAGGAAACACCGCTTGTAAAAATGATAAATGATAAGGACGGAAATCTATTAACAATGAATCAAAGAAATTTAACAAGAAAACATTAATTAGTTGAAACTTTAATTAAATAAATCATTCAATATAACTTGTCTTAATTCACACGTAACATGATTATCCATATTACTGTATGAAATTTAATGTTCAAAATCTGTACATACATGGTGTCCCGAAAATGTATACACATTTTGCGTGATTATAAAGCAGTTTATATTTGATACATTGCAAACTAAAAGAGTACAAATGAAAGTAGACAGATGTAAAATTTGTTTAGTTAGCGTAAATGTTCAATTATATTGATTTATATTATATAAATCAATAATAAAATAAATTCTTACTAATTTAATATTTTTGTCTAGGAACAACTCATTTAAAATAACGTCAGATATTAGACTAGAATTTGAAAAACGTAAATTTATTTTAAAATGATAAATTTCATAAGTCTGAGAATATAGTGGAAGTGCACATATAATTTAAAAGAGAGTTTCAGAAAGATCCACCTACAATGATATCGAGTTAAAATATATCTTCGAAACTGGCAGCGTTATGTATTGGCCACTGTAAACTATTTAGAATGAGGTTGTGTATAGTTTAATATTTTCAAGATAAATTCAAATTTGAGCACATAGATTTTATTCAAACGGAAAGAGGTTTTTAGAAAATGTTTTTAATACTCAAAGAAATGAAATATTTACTAAAATTTTGAGTCTACACTTATATTTATAAATTTCTTGCATTAATTCCTTTTTAATAAATTTCATATTTTAGAACCAAGATTAGACTAGGATTTCATGTTTCAAAATGTCGTCAATATGGCTAAAAGGATATCACCTCCGCGATATAACCAAGACATGGCTCAAGTGGCTCACAACAATGTAAGTGTAAATCTTTTAAATGTGGCAAAGTTTGGTATATTAAGTCAAATTGCAAAGTACCAAGAAACGATAGTGCGAATTATGATCTAGGTCCAACCTTTCCAACATAAAGAACATAAGATCAAATGGTACAGTTAGAGGTGATGTAACTATTGGAAATGCTCCGATGACAATTATGCCAGTCAGTGGTCGTAAATCACTTAGAAAATTTTCAATCGCCATTAATTTACTCATTTTCAATGATTTTCAATCTTTAAAAAATAACAAAAATAGATCTTTACACGTTTATTACCATATGATGCGCATGTACATCACATGTCCAGCAGGCCACTGCACCTGGCCGTTTATGTATCACAGTAAAATATTTAAGTTCTAAATTTAATTTCTACACATTTATAACAAAAAAGTGGTACCCAAGAAAAAAAAAGATTCTGATACCCAAAGGAGATCAAGATGAAATACATTTTGAAATATGAAAATTTAAAATAACAAAAACGATTTAATATAAAAAAATGGATTTTCAATTTCGGAAGAAAATCCACATTTTAAAGGTTGTAGTGAAAATAAGTTAAAAGAATTTACTCCGTAAATCGGGTGTTACTATTTTACAGTATTTAAAGACTTAAAACTTTGCAAAATGTTTTCCTTAGCATTGAAAAAGTTATCTTAATAAATGAAAAACAAGCTTCTTACATACTTTTTGTTCATTTTGTCTTTAATTTTTCTCTTCATTTTTTTATTAAAACAAATTTGCTAGTTTTCCTGCAAATTGTTCAATTTAATGTTTAATTTTATGATTTTAGACTCTAAATTTTAGAAGATGAAGTCTGAAAAATCTTAGCCATTGATTTCGTATTTTCTTTCAAAAAAAATGAAAATAATAATCTTATATTAGATATTTGTAGACGAAAATGGTTACTTTTTATCAGTACAGCTGCTGAATAGAACATGTTTGAAACTCGTTAAGAGTCTCTTAATAAATGACTATACCGTAACTGAACAGCATTAGAACGTTAATTCTTAGTTGATAACAAAAATAAATGGATCAAAAATATATATAGAATATCCGTTACTAATTTGTTAAAATAAAAATAAATTTTCTTGATCGCAAAATTTTAACTACAATTTTTTTATTTTTTTTATTCCAGACAGATATAAAAATATTATCTTACAGACAAAGTAAAATTAATACAAAAATAGAATTAGAAATTTTTTTAAATGAAATATCAATTTCAAATTCGTAAATCTTTTTTTCTTTGCAAATAATATTAAAATTTGATTTTATTTTCCAAATATTTGACATAATAAATAATTAATTCAATATCAGATACAGATAATACAAATTACTAATGAGGACAAAAATTATCTTTCATTTATTGTTCAATAATTTAATATTCTTTTTTTCATAACTTAAAAAGTTTCATTACCGAAAAAGAACTTTACGATAAATTTTATTGGTTTATTTTAATAATGATATGTATGTGAAAGCGAGACTCCATCAAACACTGATTCTGTAAGGGAGAATCACTGCCACAAATTTGGTAAATAGGACAATGAGTCTCTTGAAGACTACGACCAACAATTGGTATTTGTTGTTTCGCTTTATATCTGCGGCACACGGATGTCATTTCGCAACACTGAGTCGCCAAAACTGGCTTCATCCAGAAATTAACATTTAATGTCGTCTTTTTAATTTAAAAAGCCAGTGTTTGAAATAATTCGGGATTTTATAGTTTTAATTATAAATAAAATTAGCTGAAATAATAAAAGTTTTTATTAAATTATTTCGATGTTTTCTGTTCCGATATGAAAAGCGTTGATAGATTGTACAAGGGAATTTTATATCAAAAAATATCGTTTCATATTTTTAGTTGGCGGGAAAGTTTTGTCATATTTTATTAAATTTTATCTCTAAATGTCAAAGTAAACACTTTTAATTAGCCATTTACAGTTTTATGATTTACTGTTTCTTTGATGGGACATTAAAGGAATATATGCCACACTCGCCATCCGTCAGTTGCAAAATACAAAGTGAATAACATGGCAGTAGATAAAGTACATTTAAGACATTGTAGGTTGTATGAGTTTCAGAAATGAATTTATATAATTCTTTTTTATTAAAGAGTATGTAAACATCATTTGTGCAGTTGCCAGGGAATCAGAGAAAAACCGGTATAAAGATATGTTTCGATTTCGATCAAGCAAGGGTAATACGAAAAGGAAAAAGTCAAGAAAGTGATTATATTAATGTCAATTTTATTCGTTTGAAAATAATTAATAAAATCAAATATAATTATATTCTATTTACTAGGGCACGGAATTTAATGACCTTAAAAATCAAAAAAATGATTATTTTATTTCCTCTCTTTCCGAGTGAGATATTATTTTGTTCTTCTCCTCTACCAATAGAGTCGCCAACGTCTCCAATTCGCCGCAGTCACATCACTGCGCCACCCACTCTGTTATCATTGATTATTATTATTAATAATAATAATAATAATAATGTCATTTCGACTCAGAGCGGAAGAACAAAATAATATCTCACCCGGAAAGAGAGGAAATAAAATATAGTCATTTTTTGATTTTTAAGGTTATTAAATTCCGTGCCCTACCAATTACCGTGAATTTATTATTATCGTTATTATTTTTTCTTTTGAACAACTGAAAATTACTATTCTGATTATATTCTCCCGTAACATGAGTCATTTGTTTCCCAAAATCCACTATCAACAGTATAATGAAACCGTTAAAAAAGTTTCAAAAAGTATTGAAACTAAAAATCACAGTGACTCTCTGGAATAATTATACTTCGAAATAATCCCGTGCGATTATTTAATATCAACTTTATATAAAATATTTCGGAATTTCCTTTTAACTAATTGCTATTATTATTATCGTTAATAATATATTTTCGGTAATTAATAAAATTATAATCATAATAATTTATTGTTCTTTCTTTCTGTTTATCTACAACAAATTATTTATTACATAGTAATATTAGTTATTAAAGACAAGTTTGTCTTTATCAATCCGTCATGCAATTTTGAATTTATTAACTTTACTTACATCTACCTGTTCAATATAAAGGTCCACCAGTACATTACAAAGAGTCAAAATTTAAATGAGGTTTACTGCGACTGATGACCGTTTATCTGACCTGTGCATGTTGATGATAACGAAAAAAACATGAGAAAGGTTTAGAACAACAAAGAAAAAGTCATGAATTGTGTAATTAATGAGTTTGCTACTGACTAATGAAGGCTTCTTTTTTTATTCAAGCAAGATTCCTGTAAATAAAAGAAAGTTCAAATTCAAAAGTTTTTTTTAACTTTTTAATGTATATACAATGTTGTTTCGATTTATATCGGCGGTACACGGATGCCATTTAGCAACATTGAGTCCCCATATGACATTTAACCATAAGACAAATAACTGTACGACATTTAAACATATTTTATTCAATAGCTTTAATAAAAATAAGTTTCATAAGTTTTACGATTTCGAGCTTTTTGAGACATTTTAATCAAATAAAGTAAGGATAACCAACGGTACGTTTAAAGGTTATACCAGAAATATTTTTTCAGTTTTACAGTATTCATGTGCAGCCTGTAAACGGTGTTCACCTTTTATCAATGATAGTTTTGCTTCCGGACAAATAGGAGCAAACATATGAAAGAATGTTTCGAATAAGCAATAACCACAATGTAAATCGAATAATATATTTTTGAATTTTGAGATTGCTACCAACAATGCGTCCAAGAGTATCTTTTTAGAAAATGAAATTAAAGGATATTTCTTTCCTTTGTCACAAGCTTTTCTTCGAAAGTGAGTGCATTACGATTTAAGGCTGAATATGAGTCAAATGATGAAACTTAGGCATATTTGTCGAAATGCTGGCAGAATTTTCTTTGTGGCCTCCCACTGAAGTCGTTGATAGATTTTTGGAAATTAGTGATATATTTCCGAAAGTGGAAAAGCTAAAACAAGTCGATTAACTACTACTGTACTTTGAGAAAACATATATCCATGATCGCCAAATCAGAAATGGAATTTGAAGACCTCCAATATTTCCAATCAATCTGTGGAATCATCTTAACAGGTCTTGTGACGGTATGGTAAGAACGACAAATGCAGTGGAAGGTTGGTAATATGCCGTTCAATCACTCTTTTAGTGCAGTCATCCGACGGGCTAAGAAAAGAGATTACCTTGCAGCATACTTGGTACATACAATTTTCTGCTCGAAAGGTAGATCCATCTCACTTTCAATACTGAAAGCTGCCTGAGTGTCTTGCTGTATGAAAATGAGTTATAATAGCGAAACTCGAATCAGATTCCTGAGAGCAGTAGCAGGTCATTGCTGTTATGCATAAAAATAATAATTTTTTCTTCATTTATTTTTCTTAATTATTAATGTTAGTTTTTAAAATGTGTATTAAAGTAATTGAAAAAATACGGTAAAAATTCGTATGGTTAATTTTCTATGGTTAATAGTCATACCACCTTTATTTCTGTTATATAATATATGGCCCCTGTAAAATCTGTGCCGGCGCTCATGAAGATGACGGTAAAACTGTTCAGATTAATTAACAATAAAATAAAAAATTTTAGTTTCCAAGTCTTATGGATTTTAATATTATTATTGATGATTTTTGTCAACGACCCACAAAATTCAAATTAATATTAATCTATTTATATTCACTTATATTTTTAAATCAAAAATCATTACAAAATCCCAAATTATAAAATTTTCTAAAATTTATGTAGCTGTTTTTATCAATCGAGCCGTTTGTTTTGAAATAAGCCTTGGTCCTTATTATAATCATTTCCGGTTGCAAATGATTACTTGTACAACTTCAAGTTATTAATTAATAAGGCATTTAGGTTATTTATATTCCGAGTAGATACGATTTTATAGCACGTATATTTTTATATCATTGAAACAGACCCTCGTGTACATCAATTTAAGTTAAATGGAAATCGGTCATTAAAAAACGCTTTCATACTTTAAAACCCCATCTCTTAGGCGAATGTTATCTAAATTTAACTAATGAAACATTTTAATCAACAAACAATAAATAATTTATGCAATAAAATGTTGTTCGCGGTTTACACAAACGTTATTTTATCTATTAAATTAATTTTCATTTTCTAAGTGTTTTTGAAGGGATTCACGTTCTAGATGGGATTTTAGGGTAAACCAAATGAAAAAAATTATAACGAATTTTCCTAGAATTTGATTAAATAATGTAAAAGATTTTATACTTTGAGCAATGTTTAATAAAACATTGATGTTAGAAAATAAATTTTTAATTTATAATCATATGTATATATATATATATATATATATATATATATATATATATATAACCTGAATATCAATGCAAAGACAACATCTTCACTGTGGAAGCTCAACATGGTCCGAAAGAGGGATAATGTTATAACTCCAAGCTGAAAATATAAAAAGAAATAATCATGAAAAATAAACATTGATAAAGCACAATAAAGTTGGCAATCATTGTTGAAAGTGTATTGCAAGTAGTAAGCGATGATGGATGTAAGTGGCATTATAAATGTCAAGTGGGATAGTTTTGCTAACAAGTGATAATTAATAAATAACTTTTCTCTACGAAATACGAATCACCACAACATAAACCACATAAATATAATTATCTTACTGTATACATGCCTTCCACTGTGTCCTTAAGAAAATGTTTAAAAATACAAAACATTTATAAATTAAGTATTGAAATTTTTTTTGTATTTATTAAATCATTTAATAAAATTTTATATACTGGTCTACAAAGAAAATTGACACAAACGGGAAACATTTAATGTCATGCAGTCATCTTTAAAGGAGCCTAACAGATAACAATTTTGTAGAAGAAATACCAAATCTTTTCATTTGTGACTAAATTATTTAAAAAGAAAATTAGAAGATAACTTTTGATTTCACATATTAAATTGAATAAGTTATGGATCACTGCAATTTCATCACCAGTGTAGTGCTAAATAATGTTTCCATTGAAAGACAATATTTAATTTTAATAATAATATAAAGGACTGATAAAAGCATATATAAAATTACAAAAATATATAATCATAAAAACTATTCTTACAAGCTAATGAGAAATATAACCTATCCTAAATTGAATTGATTTTCTAAAATCTCAAAATATTTAAAGTCTTTTTAATGCCTAAAAGTCAGTTAAAATTAAAATAATATTAATTGAAAAAAAAATATTAAAGAGAAACGCTTAGCAAAAGACGTCGAAATTAATTAACTTATGATTATTGTTTAGGACGTAAAAAGAAAAATTATTTTTCCAATGATTTGCTTGGTCGAAAAATATCATTATAAAGTGATTACAAATTAAATTTATTTGATAATAAATCAAATCAAATGCGCCGAGGCGTAACCGACAAGGCTGTTTCTACGGGTGGCGTGATGAAATCTTTCATAAATTTATTTCCTATAGAAGTCTTAAACTAAAACACAATGTACCACCTAACGGATGATGACAGATGTCATTCACTACCAAATATTTTATTTATTTCATATTTTTAGATTTTAATAATACATTATTATGCGTAATTTTTATTTATTGCTTTTCAATAATTTTTTGTGACATTATAAAAAATCACAGTAAATTATAGCTTAAGTTTATATTTACTAATTATCCATTTCGACTCTTTAGTTTTATAATGCACGTGGAACCTGCAGAATTGTATAAAAATTATACATGGTCGTATAGTATTATTTCATAGGTCTACGCAACTGAAGCATCATATGTTTTCTCATATATTTTTGGAAAATATTTGAAATCTTATCGGGATTTTTAGTTCTGAAATAGACAATGCTAATCAAGAATTTGTGAGACTATTTTCAAATCTCAATATTTTTCAAATTATTTTTTTTACAGTTTGGAGAATATGATATTGAGGACATCATTTCATATTTTGAAATTAAATTCCTCAAATATAAAGACGGAAGTTTTAACAATAAATTCAGATATTGTTTTTAAAGGACGCGCAAATAAAAATTCTTTTTTGTAACTTAGTACCGGAAAAAATAAATCCATTTTTATGATTATTGGTATAAAAGATATTTACATTTTTGGTTCCACTTATTTATAATATAAAAATAAATTTAAAAATAATAAAAAATATTATTATTTTGTATTTTTTATATATGGAGGAAGAAAAGAAAACAGTAAAGGAGGTAGTAGGAACATGCATAGAGTGCCTACAGACAAAGACAATAACCACAAAGACAAAGGAAGAAAATGTTAAAATAACAGCATCAGAAATATTTGAAAAAGTTTATATAGATATATGTGGACCTTGGAACGAGACAGTAAGAAGAGAAGGATACATTCTCGGAATGATAGATCACTTTAGCAAGTATATCAGCTTGACAGCAATCAAGAAACAGGATGAAGAAACGAATGTACAAACAATATTACAAAAATAGATATTAAAATTTGGTGCACCAAAGGAGATACATGTTGATTGTGGTAAGAGCTTCGAAGCAAAAAAGTTAGAGAAATGTTGGAGACTAGAGGTGTTAGAATAATTTTCTCCAGTCCATATCACCACAATACAAATGGAATAATCGAAAGACAATTCAGAACCATACGAGAATTCGTACAGGTAAGTTTAAAAGAGAGAAATGCCACAAGTTGGGTGCAATGATGAGGCAAATTTCCTTCTTGTGGGGCATGTCAACAAACAAAACGACTGCACATTGGATGATTAAAACCCTAGAGGGATTCAAGAACGTGATACACATCACATAAAAGCCACGGTTAGAAGTGTTTTTGGATAAGAGGCGTTATAGGTCCCTTATTTTTTGAAAATGATGATATAAATTTAGTTACTGTAACTAGCGAGCTGACCGGTCATTGAATTAGTTTTAATGTGTTATTTTCTATTGACTTGCTATTTGATTTTTCAATTTTTATTTCAAATTCGAATAATTCAAACGATTCTCTAGTATAACAGTAATGGAATATTTATCCTGAAATACGTACCCTTAACATTCTTTTATGTGAATGAGTATTTTATACATTATATTCGATTAAAAGAATTTTTAATTAATGAAATAAAAAATTGTTGGGAAGAATTGTCAGAAAAATTGATGACAAAATGAAACACCAACCATTGTAATGGAATTCAAACGATTAATAAGTGAGTCGAGAACAACATAGTTCTCCTGTCGTTCTGTTAAGATGAACTGTAAGAATAATTTGATTAACAAAGGTTGATGAAGGTGCCTCAAATAAAGTTCCAGATATGCAGTGGCACTGATGGTTTCTTCCAGAGAATTCTAGTAGAATATAGTTAAAACATTATTAAGATGAAGGCAATTTCAACCTGATGTAGGGATGGTCCAATGACGGGTGATAGAAAACCTGTGTACAAAAATTCTAGAATATCCATCTGAATTTTTTGATGAGACATCTAAATTTAAATATCATTTAAATAGATGAAATCATTTCAATTTTTGTTATTTTTTACATAGTCATATGACATGATAGAGTAAAAATATTAGTTCTCATTCAATGGTTTTTAATGATCTAAATAGATTATGAATACTAATTAATTTATTACTGATGTAAATATGTTAGAATTATGATATACAAAGAAATTCACCTGTTTACACATCATTTCAGACAATTAAAATGAGTTTTACTTCTTAGATAATAAGAAAAAAACTATTTAAAGAAAGGTTATCATATAGACTTAAAAGCTTTAAACACAAACATTTTACTATTTTAATATATTCATGAATGAAGCAGTTGTCCTTAGGGATGTCACATAAAGGATGTCCATAAATTATGTCACCCAGGAAGGGAGGAGGGGGCAGAATTTTGTGACAATGTGTGACGTGGGGGAAGGGAGGGTTTTGGAAATATGACGTCAAATCGAAATGCTGAAGTATTTAGTGAAAGAATTATCTGACGCAGTGTGACGAGGATGGGTGGGGTCAGGCTTTTTGTTACGAAGTGTGACGAGGTGGGAGTTTTGAAATCTGCCAAAATCGCGTGACGTCATTTATGGACAGCCCCTTAAATAAATTGTGATTTAATTTTAATTTATTTTGACGCAAATTATTAAATTAAACCTTTAAATAAATAAATAAACCCTTCTTAAACTTGCAAGGTGATTTTTCAATTACATTAAACTATGTAAAGAATGTTAAAAGAGATGTACGACGTAATATTTTTTTATCAATTATTCTAAGTGAAAGTTGAATTGAATAAATATAAATAGTTGATTAATAAAATATAAAAGAATGGAATCAATTTTTTATTAGAAAAGTAAAAGATTAATTTATTTATAGTAATAAAATAATTATGATAAAGATTATGTTAGAGGTGTTAACAAGAAATGCCTTGGTTTAAAACTCGAATTTCAAGAACAATCTTTTTAGAGAAAAAAATAAAATTTGATATTAAGAGGTAAAACTAAGATTTACTAAACTAATGGTTTAAAATTTAGCTCTGATTTTTTGATTTTTTATATTATTTACCCAAAATATTTGGACACAATTCTTTTTCTGTAAAAAAATATATATTGTTAATAATAGAAATTTTATATAAATTTAGATGTCAATGCAAGTTTATAATTAATTTAGTTTAGATTTTATTTTCCAGATTTCAGTTTTGTATTGTTAACATAATAAATACATTAAAAAATTGTAAAAATTTAGACTATGAAGTTATGAGTTTAATACTTCTCGTAAAAACATTTGTATCTTTAATAAGAATAACATTATAATCATTTTTGATTCTTTTTTTTGTTACAATTATTTATATATAGGTTTTTTTGAGAATTTCAAATTTCTTTCATGTGATGATTATTTTTTATAACTATTTTCAATCTTTTACCTTTATGACTTAAATTTAATCCTTTCATAATACATAATGCATATATATATATATATATATA
>MQRK01237534.1:38983-52920 GCA_001938485.1 Girardia tigrina | reverse complement strand
TATATATATATATATATATATATATATATATATATATATACATATAATAATATATATACATACATATTATGTTAACAATCAAGAAAAAGAAATTAAAAATTGGAAATTAAAAGTGATGCAACCAAAAAATAAATTGAAAAAGGAGAAACATAAACTCTAAAAAAGCAAAAATTTAAAGAAACTGAAACAAATTGTAATGCAAATTCATCTTTTAACATTTAGATGGAAAAGTCAAATTACCTTAAGTGCAAGATTACAAAAGTCAAGGAGAACCAAACTGTGCTTCAATTCTGGTATTGAATTAATAAAGTCGACCGTTATTTGTTGCCAATCTTCAGAAATATTTTCCAATTTCCTTGGAAATGATGAATATAATCCACTTAATCCAGTAACCAAAATCTAAATAAAAACACTTTAAAAAATATTTTAAGCAATAAATGATTAATTTTAAAAAGATTTTAAGATAATTTTATTAGATAAATTAAAAATAGGTATAAAAAGTAATGTAGACGAAAAAAATCATGAACCTGTTGTTGAGCTAAGTGTCAATTTAGCTAACTTCAGCTGACGAGGAAATGATACATTCTCTGTAAATGATTCTAATTCACTTGAAGTTTTTCATTAAATATTTTGCTTTATTAATAATTTAAACAGTTTGGGTAAATAGCGAAGTAACTTTGGCTTCAATATAAAACCATGTTCAAGGTTAAATTATCAATAAAGATAGAAAAAAGCTTTACATTTCTGTAAATTACACCAAAACTCACGAGAAGAAACAAAGCTAATATAAAGTAATACCTTGATAGACATTCAGAGACCCATTGATATATAATGGAACATTGAATCTTTATATAACCTTCTATCAGGGAATCGGAAGTAGTATATCAAAAGCTTTATCTAAACTTTTATTTAACCCTTAAACGCGCAAACCCGAGTATAGTTCGGCTACCGTTTACTGGTACATTTGCGCAAGCCCGAGCTGAACTCGAGTATCAAAAATGTTTGTATAACTTTAGTATAATAAAATATTGTTGGTAAACTTGCTTTTCATTGTTTTTTACCTTTAATTATATTAATGGATTAATTATCAGCAATAAAAAATCATTTTTTGGGCCGTTTTCGTGAATAAAAATATGTGCGTTAAAGGGTTAAATAGTGTCTTAACTTGTTACCATCCGCTGTTTTGTGCATAAAATCTCTTTTTAGACATAAAAATTAGTCTCCTTCAATTTTAGTGCTTCACAATTAAAACAATAATGAATAAATAATAAAGCATTTTGATATATATTTCTACGCGTCAAATCGTACACTGAAAAACATGTGAAACTACGAAAATAGTCGAAAAAGCGTGAGCGGATTATAGTGGCATACTACTGTTACATATTCAAATGTATTAAAAGGCCTACATGAATTAAGTAACGGTTACTTTATTTGACCATGAATTCTAACATTATGAGTGCTACACTTTAATTATGAGTAATATTTTACTTTACCTTATGATTCCTATTTATTTGTTCAATTGTGCCTGGTTGATATTTATTATATTTATTTTTATGCATCTCATAACTTTTATAAAAGGCATTCACCAACTTATTCACATTACTCTTTGGAAACCCTCGTCATTCAGAGATAATGGGATTTATTTTGTTTTTATGGATGTGAGGAATATGGGGTGTGTAATTGCTTTTTTTAGTGTTTGCATGTTTAAGTATTGTGTGTTGATTTGGGATTGTCCCTCTCCTAATCAGATGGATCATCAATATTTTAATTCTTATAATCTGAAACTAATTTATTTAAATTTAGATTTAATATTCAAATTTTTAATTTTTATTATTGCAACTTCTAAATAATTTTAATGATTTTATTTTTGTAAATTTATAAATAATTAAAATCAAATTAATGTTTAAAAATGACTATATAAATATTTTATTTAAGCCAATAAAATTTAAATTAAATAATTTTTAATAAACTAATTTTCTCCAGTATATTTCAGATTATAATGAGAGATATTGAAAATTGAGTGATGGATCTAAGTGAAAGCAATACTATTGATTATCATAAAGATGATAATAAATGTGAATGTAATAAATGTTCTGTCAAATGTGAGTTCTCTTAACAATGGACGACCTTCTATTTATTTCAATCCCACTAGCAGTATAATTCCCTTAGTATCATCAATTCTTATTAAATTAGTGGTCGTTCAAATAAAATGGTATTCATATTTTTATTCTATCATCAGTACACCATGTTTTCACAATAGTAATAACATATCAGTTATGTGTTAAATGATACAACAAAACAGTAAAATGCAAAAATAATAACAATCAAATAAAATCATGTTTGAAATAAAAAAGCGTTAAATTAAAAGCAATAAAATTGATTAATTTGAAGGAATAAAAGTAAAATATTTTCAAATAAAACAAATCAATCGCAAAAATCATTAAAAAACAAGTAATATTTTTAACAAATAACAGCCAATGAAATCAGAGCACTGTGACCGACATTTCTTTGATTTGATTGGCCAATTAAAATTAGTAACACAAACACGAATGAAATACGACAGCAATATATAATTAATTAAATTTCTAGAGGGTAATACAGTGGCAATTGAAATCAAATTGGATAAATGTTTTGAAATCCAAATTAATTTTAATAAATACACTAATAATAACATGAAATAAAAAAGCGTTAAATTAAAAGCAATAAAATTGATTAATTTGAAGGAATAAAAGTAAAATATTTTCAAATAAAACAAATCAATCGCAAAAATCATTAAAAAACAAAATAAGATCCATCAAACTAAATGAATTTCAATTTTATTACTAGAAAAGCATTTGTTTAAAATTCCTTAAAATTATCTATTCATAAAATTTTAAAATAGAAATTGAAAAATATAGAAGAGAATATTTAAATGATAAAATGTTTCGATGAAATGTGTAATTATATAATCAATAGTACAGTCACAGTCGATAATAATAACAGCGACATATTGAGGTCTGTATTGAGGTCTATATTGAGGTCTGATTGGTCGGTCATTACCAAATTGCGAAATTCAAATCCTAATCATTATTTAGTAATCCTTTTACATGTCATTTGTCAAACTATAAACACTTCACATTTTTGAACGATTTTTTTAATATTTTTGTCAATCCATACGATTAGTAATCTTTTCATTAACCAAATTCGTGAGCCTTCAATAAATAAATACAATTATTAACAAAGAAATTTCATGGTATTTCTCAGAAGTACTCTAAGGACCAAAACGTTGAGAAAGTACCCAGCCTTGTTAGCCAAATTTACAAAACACTTCAAGATGTAATTGTTAGGAATTAAAAATGCTAGGAAAATTTTTGAAAGAAGCTTATATTAAATATGTACAAATTAAAATTTTTATATAATTAAATATGTAACGTTTGAAAAAATAAAATTACTAAAATTAAGAAGATCAATTAAATTGCTAATAATAAAATTTTTTGAGAGTTTAATATAATATAAAAAGTAAAATGTATAATTTTTATGTGGAACGATTTAAAAAAAATAATAAAATTAAATGAAACGATTAAATATTTTAAAATGTTATCGTAATTTAAAATTGATTTATAAAAGTAATGAAAAAATCAAATAAAATATATTTATAATAAAAATATTTATAAGTATTTTTATTTATATCGGTTTAAGATTTATAAAACAAATTTGTTTCTCAAGAAAAATAATAAGTTTGTTTAAATATTAGATTTAAACATTTTTGTGTGGTATAATAAAAGTTCTGATGTCAGAAATATCTCATAGTAATAATTCCGGCGATATTCCAAGAACCTCTAATAGTAATTATGTTAATATTTTTTTAATTTAATATTCATAGTTAATTAGCTTATTTCTTTAGTATAAAATTTTTTAAAAAATTCAAGGTATATTGTTATAAAAAAATCGATTTTTAGAATTATTTTGTATAGATGTTTCAACACATAGCTCTCTAGTGAAATATAACACTCGATTTTTGGATAACGCCGTATTGTACAGTCGTCGTTCTATTAATGAGGGTGCCGTATATTTGAAGTACTATATTTTAAGTCAGTATTACATCTCAGACTTTGAGTTTCGATTTCTTTTTTGCTTTTCAATTTCTGCACATTGATGGGTCTCATACTTACCTTAAATTAGATATGAACACTTTTTGCTTTGAAGACCTGATACTATAAAAATAATAAAATGCAAAGGTCGAAATTAATTTTACGGAAAACAAATGTCCAGTAATAGATTAAGAACTACATGTTCTATGAGGTATTGCAATCATCTCTTAGATGGTTCGGGAAACAATATATCATGATGAGGAAAGTTGTTGATTGATTATTTCTTATATCAGCAAATAAAACAATGTTGACATTTTAACCACACAAAATTATTTTTTTTAACACAGCTGTTATCCCTAAATCATAAACCTCAATACAATGTTGGTACTTGTACTTTTGTACCCAAAATTATATCAAATATCTATTAGCAACATCAAAATTTGAGTGTGAACATTTGTTAACAACACAAACAAATTCTTTACAACAATTATCAGTGAGCATTTTTCTTTGATTGATAAAGTTTTTGATTTTTTCGTATTCAAATCTAAAAATTAATTAATGGCACAAGTTTAATATTAACTTTTAATTTCTCAAAATTTTATTTTATAAAAAGGTATTAAGTAATTTTTAAAATAAACATTAATTTTTAAAATATATTAAATTTAATAAGTTACAATCGTTTACTAAAAATATTATTAAAATTTATAACAAACAAATTTAAACAAACTTACAACATTCAGAATTTTCCTTCACAATGTCTTTCAAATTGTTTATGATGTTTACTAATCGTATATTTTCTTATCATATGTCTTAAGCTTTTTAAATATGACTTATTGAATGTCATAAACTATTCCATTACAATGTGATTGTTGAATGTTGAATAATGATCAACTTATTATCATATATTTAATAAGTAATTTCAAAAATATGGAAATTTACGAATAAAAATTTTTTATCACCCATTTTAAGACAAAATTAACATTAGTTTTGAATCTTATATATCAAGTACTAATATTTAAACTTCCCAATCAACATCTTAAATAAGGTCGTAATAGCATTACCGATCATTGAATAATTACTTTTATAAATTAATCAACCGAAATTAAATCATCAATAAATGTGGAAAAATGATGTTTAGAATTTTTGCAGCAAAAATATATTTATATAATATCATGTTATAAAAATCTTTCTTTATGAAAGCAGTTTTAGTCAATATATTAATACGGGGCCCAGTGCCTATTTTTGACCGAATTGGGTCCCAGGTAACTATGTATTTGTGCCCCTCGATTTGATTTGTTTTAGACACATAATTTTAGGCTTTTTTAAACCTTTTTAGTTATCATATTGCTTAATGAGATTGAATATGATTTTTAAAGTACAAAAATAATTTAAAAAATATAAACAATACATAAAAACAAAGAGAAAAGATAAAAAATTATTAACTTTTAAATGAAAAATTATTAAATTGTTAAAACATCCATCTTTTCTAATCTCATTCTCTTCATTAAAAAATACCAAACAGGAAAAACAAATAAACGCTATTTCAAAAAAATATTTTTTGATAATATGTTTCGACGGTTTAACCGTCATTATCAGATTAATGATTATGTTCTTTTTTATTGCTTTTATATAAAAAAATGAATGATTATGCAATCACTTATGTAAGTCTAATCGAAAACTCTTAACAAATTAGTTGAGAGTGCAGTTTGAACATTGATTTTTGGATCACATGATCTTATCAACAATGCTTCACATGACACTCTCCCAATAATTTTTAAAATGCTTGCACAAAATCTTTAAATTATTAATGCTCTTATTACAGTTACACGTTTCTTTTATGCTCAGCAATATTACTCTTTCCTTCTCTGACTGTGTTCTTGGGCTCGTTTCGAAAGATGATAAATAATTATATATTCGTTCATTTCTTATCTAAAAGCAATAGAAAAGAACATAATAAGTGATCCGATAATGACGGTTAAACCGTCGAAATATATTATCAAAAAATAATTTTTTTAAATGGCGTTTATTTGTTTTTAATAAAAATTGCCATCTTTTTAAAGTTTATTTATCCTTTTGTGGGAAAGTATAGCCTACCGCTTTCATTACTAACTAAAATAAACAAATACATCCAGAGTTATACATCAATGTTTGAAAAACAAGAAACATTATTACTATCTATTAAAAACTATAACATCTTATAAGAACCGGAAGGAATTCGTTACTTTTGGATAATTCAATAAATTGACATATTTTATCTTCGATTTCGTTTTCATCAATATCAATACAATTAAATTTTAAATGTTCGTTTTAAAATTCGGACTCGAAACATTATTAATGTTAAATATATTAGAAATGCCATTGACAGACTTGTAAGATTCTTTCTTTTTTAATAAACTTATCACAAATAAAAATGGGCTGTGTAAGTTTGTTTAATTTTTCCCGGAAATGTGTTTACAATATTTATTATTTTATTCAATTAAAAAAATACTCGGCTTCTAAAATCCTGGACACATAGACATCTATCTATAAGATAAAAGAGGCAGTGGCAAGTTCTAAACATTTGGTATAACAAAATTTGATGGAAAACAATTTAGTTTTCTTACTCCAAATTTTTATATAGAATATCTTTGGACCATTCCATACATAGAAAATTTTCTTTTGATTAAGTTATGAGGTTAAACCGTCGAACGGTTAGACTTAACGGTTAGTTAAGTTCGTTAGACGAACTTGCGATTGCCTCTTTTATCTTATAGGTAGATGTCTATGTGTCCAGGATTTAGAAGTCAAGTATTTTTTTTAATTGAATAAAATAATAAATATTTTAAACACATTTCCGGGATTGTTCATGATTGACTCAGTTATTATAAACACAAAGTTACCATTGGTGCATCATAAAAAACTCATTATTTCTTTTTTTTAAGATAAGCGGCTCATTTCATTTATAAAATTTATATGAAAATAAAAATACGCAATTTTAGACGAGTAAATTACTGATCGAGTGTATATCTTTTACCCAAGTTGTTGAGACTGCTGATTCGACATTGATTTTATTAACACCATTCCATCTGGTATTCTTCGTTAATAATGTCAAATGTATTTATAATTAAAAAAATATTATTTTAATTTTTGGAGAGTGAGAAAAAAATATACAATTTCAAGTTTTATTTCTCTCGTAAAACCAGATAAGATAAAAATCATAAAATGATTAAAAAAAAGAAAGGGTTTTACCGCAGAGAAATCCGATCTGTAGCAAATGTAATCAACCAAATCTGAATCGTCATCTTTAGTGAAATTGAATATCAACAACAAAGCCTCCTGTGATAACCGACCGATATCTTTATCTCGGTGAATTAATTGGATAATAAGGCCAATGAAGTAAAACGGTTCGCCGAACTCTTGTTCCGAAATCTGAATGTTATTAATTGATATTATGCTTCATTATATATCATCTTAAATTTCTTTTGGGATTTTATTTATTATTTGTTCTAAAATATAATCTACTGTGATATCGGATGTTCTTTCGGCGGTTTCGTTATTTTTTGATACCAACGAAAAATTTTCTGCACTTATAAATATGTGTAGATAATTATGAACACATTCTCCGTTCGTCAATTGAGAAAATTTATTTGTTTAAAAAATTGACTTGTATAATCTAATTAATTAAGAATATTAATGACTTCATTGTATATGCTAATGTAATATTTAAACTTAAAATTTTATCACAAAATATGAAATCAAGGCATTTCTAGGTAAATAAAATATGATTTAGATAGTAAATGTTCCGGTTGTCTCCTTGGTTTGATGTTTATCGGCTTACCTTTTGTTTTTATCTCGTGTTTGATAATGTCTGTTCTTCCGATATCGCATTCATTTGACATGAATATCTTCCTTTATCGTGTGACTAACTCTTTAACTCCTTTCTTCCGCCAACTTTTATCTGTTCCTTTGCTACTCTTAATCTTTCATCAGTTATCTCTGTTATTATTTCCCCAAATTTTGCTTCTAACTTTTACATCATGTGTATCCTCTGAAATTCTTCTTTTTCTCCTTCCCTTTCCGTTAACCAGCTAAGTCATATACCAAAACTCCTATGTAACGGTACGCCACCTATCATATGCGGTCTTAATTGTTCTACTACTACAAACCTTATCTTCTAATCAGTATGACCTGCCCTACAAATTACATCAACTTTTCCCACAACATTATTTATTTCTTCATAAAATGAAGACATCATTCAATTTAACACTTTTTTCGTGCAAAATTCGTCACATGTTTCTCTTGGGGAAGGTCTACGAGTAGCTAACTTGAATTATCCTATTTAAATTAGATGGTTTTCCTACCAATAAAATAAGTGTTGCAATCAATAAAATTATTAGTAAAATAATTATGAATTAATTCTATTTTATTTAAACAGTTTTAATGAAAAATTTTGCATGGTTTTTAAAATTAACATATTTTATACATAAATTTTATGGAGCTAAACCGGAAAACTATACAAACTGTCACAATTGCAACAACAATTACAGAAACCATTTAGTATGTTTAATAAAAAGTAACAAAATAAAGCGTTTAAATTATAAAAACAGAAATAATTCATAATAAAATTCATCTAAAAATTATTTCCCTTGTTGGTTAACGGAAAAGATAACCTAACATTTTATCGTAAAACTCTTCTTACATATCATAGCTTTTTTCCTCAAATTTTCAAGAAATAAAAGTTCTTTTAATTCCACTTATTTGTAGTTCTTTTCCTTTAATTCTCAGGCCAACAGAATATCACAAAACAACTGCATCACAAATTTGTTTTCTACCTTGATAAAACTTTAAACTATACATTTATTTATACCATTCATTCGATTAATGAAACAATCATTTTGATAATCAATTTAATTTGTAGTTCGAAAGTTTAAATATTTGATACTATTCTCAACATTTAACAATTTTTGCAGAGGCAATTGCTTACATTCTAAACAAAATGTCTTGATTATAAAGCAATGCTTCGATATTGTTTATGACTTTTTTAAAACTTTGTCCACCTTGTCGACACCATCAAGATGACTATTGTGATACATCTTGAGGAAAGTTTCACATAACGTCTTCGTGACTGCTCATTATTATATCTAAACATAAACTTAGCCAAAATGACATCATTTCTGTTTCTTTAAAAATACGATGGTTTCACTAAAAGTACAATCTCAACTAAACTTTGAATATCAAATCAATGTTTGCATTTTCCCTTCACAAAAAAACTAATGTAAGATAATGTAATGCTATTTTCGTCGGTAATGAGACACTTTCAACATGAGTTTTCTCTCGCTCATCAAACTTTGCTACTCTTATTGTCATTCAAGTTTTTTGCTTTATATTCTCAAAAATGCTCATAATTTTTCCAAAACATTTGTAGTACGAGTTCAATACCACTGATATCATTTAACCAGACTTCATGATCTTTACCTTCTAGCATAATTAGTAGACAGAGACTTGAAGTGAGTTGCATCATTATATTTATAAGATCATATTTCATTATTTTTATTCAACAGAAATTTCGAAACACATGTGTAAGCTAAATATTTTTTACTGAATACATATAATAAGAAGAATAATATAATATAATAAGAATACATATCGAATTGAAACCACTTTTGCTATTTTTAAATTAGTTAAATTGAACTGCTCAAAAACTCGTCAAACTAAAATTATCAATTCTTGAAAATAATTCTCGAAGACTTTACTTAGGTGTGAAACAGTGGCGTAGCTAAGGTAGTGCGGCAGGTGCGGGCCGCACCGGGCACCAGGTACACATTTTTTACAAGGGACAGCAAAATGTTACAAAAATTTGATGCCTGGGTATCAAAATCTGATTCCGTAGGTGAAATATGTGAAGATACCGGATAAACGCACATGAACGAAGTACGATGGGAAATTTATTATTCCTTAGACCACATTGTTCAGGAACTAACCAACTGATTCAAGCAGCTTTATGATGTGGCAGATAAATACAAGTTTTTTATCACCTTTCCAACTGTTGGACCCTGAAATTCAGGTTATTGACAAAGACAAATTTTATCTAGAGTGAAAGATGCTTCAACGGTTTGTCAATTTTTCACAAGAAGCCTCTGAACTTCCGAAGCAAGGACCTGTCAAGCTGCTGAGTTTCATCAGGATGATTCAGTGCCGCACATCGTAATCTTGATTCGCATCTTTCTGACAATTGGGATAAGTTTGGCAACATATGAGGTTAGTTTTTCGAAGCTCAAATTGATAAAAAACGTTTTGAGATCAACGATGAATACGGCTCACTAATCTTGCAATTTCGTCCATTGAACAAGAGCTAGCGAAGAAAATTGATTTCGCTAAAATCATCGACTTTTTGCCAGCAAGAAAACTCGTAAAATTGAATTGTGGTCTCTTTTTAATGTTATCACCTACTATACGAAATAAATAATTTTCTGGAATCAACTTTCTGTTCGGTGGTTTATTTCGCTTTTGGAGGACATCAAAATAAACTCCGCACCGGATACCATATACACTAGCTACGCCAGTGGTGTGAAATTAAACTTTAAGACTGAAATCGGAGTTGAAATTAAAATGCTTATGATGATGGTGATTATTTTTATATGGATTTATTGATTTACATAGACTGAATGATGTTATTGAAACTTATTCTGATGAATTCATGAGATAATTTGATGATTTTAGAAACAAAAGATGATGGTATTCTTTTAATTCGAACTTGAAATTTATCTTATTATCATTATTTTGTGAATCTTTTCACAGAAAAATGAAATATGTGATTGTAATTACTTCAATACAATGAAATAGCAAAAATTATTAATATATTTCTTTTTTTATATAATACGGATTTACTTAATCTGCTTGAGTAAATTATTCAATCAAAAAAATTTGTTGACAATTTTTTTTTATTTTATTTGTTTATCAGTTTTTTAAATTTTATTTTCAATTAATTCCAGATATTCTTTTTTTATTTTTAGAAAATATAATCAATTAAAAAAACAATAAAAATCATTCCCAAAAACAGAATTATTAGTTTCAATATTGAAAGGTTTACAAAAAAATTTTAATTTTTAGTTTGAAAGTTTTACGAAAATTTATACACAATTCGGAATTCGTCAAAAACATTTACTGACAAATTTCCAACTGAGAAGATTAAGTCAAAATCCGAAAGTAATAATGAAGAAAAATAAAATCCGAATATCGTTAGACCCAAAACTCCTGTTTAATTTTTCAAAAATATTAGATTTTCCAGAATATTAAAAAAACAACAATATTTACAACGATTATTTATCTCTAATAATCTTTTGAAAAAAATTTATTCTGATAAAATCACACCTCCGTAATCGCTTCTGCAATTTCTCTTTCGTTTTTTTCTACACATCATTTACATTAAAACGAACTGTCATCAACATATAAACAAATGCAATTTTCCGTTAATGTTTTATCCATTAACCATACCGAATTGAGGCTCGTTCAAGTGCAAATTAACATATTTTTGATGCGCACATTGAAATATTATCTATCAAAGATAAAATGCGCTTCTTTTATTTATGCGCGTCAGATTTCAGTTACATCACCTTTACAATATCAAGTGTTTTCGATGATTCTCTTTGATCGACGGTAATATTCAATGTCCTCCTAAGATCAGTTGAAGTTCAAGTTTCTCTTAAAAAAGACCAATAATCATTATCTAAATTTTATTTCATAACTGTTCATATTTATTTATTATTCGAATGGTATTTTTACTGATACAGTCAACCAATTTTTATCGCTCTCAGACTAATAATATTTAATGTAGAACTATAATTATCAGATCATTGGTAACTGTTTCAGAATTATGAATCTATTAACAACTTGACTACCAAAATACTAAAAAGTAGTAGTATTGAACATCGGGATATGATTCTCATGGAAGTCAACTTGTTAAATATCACTGTCATTCCTTCTTTCATAACATATGTCCAACGTGAGAGGCAAAGTAAATGGCAAGTGGTATACATTAATTCACTCCCTCTTATTGCAATTTTCATTGAAATCTGTAAATGGTTTGAAGGTACACAAGAAAAGGCTCTGATTCCTGTAATTCGAAATCATTTGCAAAAGAAAATTTGATTCAACAAATTACGCTTGATTTTTTTAATTCAATTCCATTTTACTTTGTAAACTTCCATCTAGATAACAGAGTAACCAGACAATTCGACACAAATTTTTTAATTCGACACATTTTTTTAATGGTACAAATATTTTATTTCGACATTTTTAAATTTCGATTAGTTTTTTTAATTCAAAACTTTTTTAATTTGACCAATAACTAAAATGAAATATTTTCATTTATCATTATTATTCAAATTATTTTTCAAATTCATTATTACTACACTTTTTTGAAACACGACATTTTCATTAACTATATTTTTAGTTAGACTAATGAGTTTTCCTGTATTTAATATGAAAAAAATCAATTTTTATGAAAAAATATGTATTTAATATGAAAAATATGTATTTAATATAAAAATATGTATTTAATATAAAAATATGTATTTAATATAAAAAATATGTTAAATATGTAAATATGTATTTAATATAACAATATGTATTTAATATAAAAATATGTATTTAATACAAAATATGTATTTAATAAAAAAATATGTATTTAATATAAAAATATGTATTTAATATGAAAAATATGTAAGTTAACCTCAGGGCGACCTGACAGAGCATTTGCAAAAGTCAGTCTGTGACAAGCTATATCTCTTCCAAGTCCATCAAGCAAGGTCCAAACACTTGGGTGGCTGCATTGAAATATGACATTAAGAGCATTGTGGAAACCTTCGCAACAATTTGTAGTTTTTGGTGTCTGCTCACCAGCAGAATCGAAATGGTTCCAGCATTTTATTGGAAACTGAGGAGTTCTACCAAGAGCACCTTCAATATAAGTTGATAAGAAATATGTGAGAATTTCATTGTACCTATCCATCATCAGAGAATGTTGCAGCAAGAATATCAAAAACATTTTTTTCATAAAAATTGATTTTTTTTCATATTAAATACAGGAAAACTCATTAGTCTAACTAAATGAAAATGTCGTGTTTCAAAAAAGTGTAGTAATAATGAATTTGAATAATAATGATAAATGAAAATATTTCATCTTAGTTATTGGTCAAATTAAAAAAAGTTTTGAATTAAAAAAACTAATCGAAATTTAAAAATGTCGAAATAAAATATTTGTCCCATTAAAAAAATGTGTCGAATTAAAAAATTTGTGTCGAATTGTCATGGAACCAGATAACAGATTCCTGTGCATAAATTGATATCTCTTTCTCGATAACACTAGACGGGTGAAGCAGAATTTTCTTCTTTCAAAGTTTCTGTTTTAATTTTAAATCATAATTATAATTTATTATTTCAAATTCGGTGTTGATTTAACAGTTGGTCGATTTTGCCGGTTTCTCGGCGTTTTTCAGTGAAAGCACTGCACCGACAGAACCATTTTGTTGCGGACTATCCAGATTGACTACGTCTTTGCGTGGATTCGCTTCGATTCCTCCACCATTTTGCATTTATATCATAGTGTGACGGACAAGCAAACAAACAATTTAACATTTTAGACAAATGTATTATATACTTAGGCTGTCCCAAAAGTCCTCAGGTGGACTTTAAAAACACACTGATAATTTACCAAATTTAACCAAATTTGGACTGAATATTATTCAGACTGTCATAAATACTGTGTCACAATTTCAAAGCATAAAATTTGAAACTTACCAAAAAAATAATATTATTAACCAACAAAAAAAATAGATGCAGCGAATTTAAAAATTTATTTAAAAAAAATATTTTAAAAATTTCTTAAGC
>MQRK01237534.1:22384-33794 GCA_001938485.1 Girardia tigrina | reverse complement strand
CACCACGCTCCGGTCGACCAGTTGAAGTTGATGGCGACAAAATAACAGCACTGATCAAATCTAATCCACATATGACGACAAGAGAAGTTGTAGAGACTCTGGAAATATCAAAATCAAGTTTTGGAAGTCGTTTAAAGAAACTTGGATTCGTCAGTAAACTCGATATGTGGTTACCACATGAACTGAAAGAAATTCATTTGGTGAAATGTATAGACATTTGCGATTCCCTTTTGAAGCGAGAACAAAGTGATCCATTTTTGAAGCGCTTGATTACAGATGACAAAAAATGGATTGTTTACAACAACATGGAACGCCGACGATCATGGACAAAACGTGGTGAGCCTGCCAAAACGATCCCAAAAGCAGAAATTCACCAAAAGAAGCTTATGCTTTCCGTCTGGTGGGATTTTAAAAGGAATTGTGTTTTTTGAACTCTTTCCGAGGAATTAATTGTTTTACAATTATATTTTGATTCCAATTAAAATTTCCAAAAACAAAATAACAATTACATTTTTAATTTACTTAAATTTAATCGTGTAAAATAAAAGTTACAAAAAAAGTTTAGTTTACTTTAATTTCGCAAATAAATATTAAACTTTCTATTACTTTTGATTTTATTTCAATTAAATATTTTCATCAAATTTGAAATTAACTTTTTGTACTTTATAATAAATCTTTGCATAAATCTTTTAATAAACCTACCGTAAAATTTATTTTATTTCTTACATAAATTAATTTTTACATTAAATTTCTGAAAATCTTATTTTAACATATCTATAACAATATTTTACGGAAATTTAATTATTAATTTGATAAGATTGTAAATTCAAAAATTTTATGAACTCAGCAACGCTACCAACAAATATAATGAACAACAATGAAATATAATAATTATCACTAGCAAATAATTAAATAATAAAAATAATAACAATAAAATCAAAATAAAATAGTAATAATAATAATAAAATAATAAATATTAAATAAATATAATAACTATTATTAATAAATAATAATAATATTTTTAATTAAATAATAAAAATAAATATTAATAAGAATAAAAAATAATTTTATTTTTAAATAAAAAAATATTAAAATAATAATAAGAAATTTTCAATAGAAAGTGTAATAATTTTAAATAATAATAAATATTAATAATGAAAAATAATATTAATAAAATAATAAAAATAATAAAATATAAAAAACAAAAATACTAATTATGAATAATAAATAATAATGATTTTTTATTAATAAATATAATATTAAAATAATAAATAAAATAATAAAAATATTAATAAAATAATAAATAAAGGTAATTGCGATTGCGCCTCACATTCTGGCACGGCAGAAAATTGATGAAACTATCGTACATCTTGAACTGGTTGATGATCCCGAACTTTTTGTTTTGTCCCAATAAAGTCTCATTGACGAAATAAGTGAAAATCGTTTGTAAAATCGCATTTTCATTGAAATAGTCGAGAAAAATACTAATTAATACTAATAATAGTTTTTTTATTAAGAATAAATAATTATTAATATTATTCATGAAAAATTTAATGATAATTATAATTAATAAGTAATAATAAATCATAATAAATACTAATATAAAGGGTGGGCCAAAAGTAACTACACAATTTATTTAACCTATAGTTTCTTTTCCTTTTATTAAATTTAACAAACAATAATACAAAAATAAACTTTAAAAGTTATATTTTATTAATATATCTTTGAAAGATTACATTATTTAGATGTTTTCCATTTCCCGATTGACAAATTCTACATCTTTCTATGACAGTTTCAATTACCCTGTTTAAAACTGATGGCTTAATCGATCTTATTTCCTCGGTTATAATTTTCTTTAGATCTGATATTGAACTTGGGTTTCTTTTGTATACACAGTCTTTTAGATAACCCCATAAGAAGAAATCAGGTGCGTTAAGATCTGGAGATCTTGGAGGCCACTCAATGTTACCACGTCTTGAAATAATTCTGTCACCAAAATTATCTCTCAGCAAATTTATAGTCTCATTTGCAGTGTGACATGTGGCCCCGTTCTTTTGGAACCACATATCCGGTTTATTTTCGATGAATGGTAAAACAATCTCTCTGATCATTTGACGATATCTTATTCCATTCACATTGATTTGGTGACCATCAGTATCTTCGAAAAAATAAGGCCCAATTATTGCTTCAGAAGTAATACCGCACCACACTGTGCATTTTTGGAGATTTGAAGTTCGTTCAATAACCTCCATGGGATTTTCTGAACCCCAGAACCTCCAATTTTGCTTATTTATATTCCCGTCCATCCAAAAGTGAGCCTCGTCAATCAGTATCATTTTGTCAATGAAATCTGTAATTTCGACCACCATTTGCAGAATTCTGACAGAATAATGAACTCATTTCTGAAAATCATTCGTGTAAGTAGCGTTTATGCCACTTTCATTATTATCACATTCTAAAGTCATAATTTAACACCACAAAAATTTATTAATATTTACAATTCATATACTTAAACAAATTTCTTGTTAATTCAATTATTTCGCCCAAAATTAGTTCATTAAATTTTTTCGATTAAACTTTGAAAATATACAAAAATTTAAATCTAAAATAATCTTACATTTTTTACAAAAATTTTACAATATTAAATCTTAATTAATCTTATATTTTTTACAAACAATTTTACAATATTAAATCTTATATTTTTTTACAAAGAATTTTACAATATTAAATCTTAATTAATCTTATATTTTTTTACAAAAATTTTTACAATATTTAAATCTTAATTAATCTTATATTTTTTTACAAAAAATTTTACAATATTAAATCTTAATTAATCTTATTTTTTTACAAAGAATTTTACAATATTAAATCTTAATTAATCTTATACTTTTTTACAAAGAATTTTACAATATTTAAATTTTAATTAATCTTATATTTTTTTACAAAAAATTTTACAATATTAAATCTTAATTAATCTTAATTTTTTACAAAAAATCTTACAATATTTAAATCTTAATTAATCTTATATTTTTTACAAAAATTTTACCCTTAAATAATTTACATTTTCTTACAAAAAAAATTACAAATTTTTAATGTAACCAAATTTTACATTCTTACGAAACTTAATCATAAAACTAATTAATTTAAATTTACAATAACACTTTTATTAAAAAATTATTTCTGAAAATATTAATCCGTTAATTAAAATTTATTTAGCTAATAATATATAACTTTTAATACTATAACTTTTATTAAAATATGTTAATTGTTATTTTATTTCTTTTAAATTTTCAAATTAAAAAAAATAATAAACTATTTTGGCGAAACTTAAAACTAACCCCTCATAATTCGGTTGAAGTTTTTGGCAGATCTGAATTTTGTAGGCTTTCATTTTCAGATCAATTTTTAAAATTCGCCTAAGAGATGTCCTGGAAATATTCAGATGACTCGAACGTTTTCTTGTCGATAATCTTGGTTTGAATTGAACATTTTCTTCTACGCGTTGGATATTTTCTTCGGATCTCACAATCTTGGCAAATCTACCACTACACATCCAAAAGTCAAAAATTTATTTAAAATTGTTCTCTCTCTGGAAAAATTTTAGTTTTATAACGCTTTCGAAATTCGCGCTGAACAGAAATAATTGAATTATTGAATTTTATTGAAGATTCGATCATAAATATTCTTTGCTTCGTTGCGTATCGTGGCGTGATAAAAATTCAAGGCCCGTGGAATAAAATAATTTTTAAAATTTTAAACAAAAGTAAACCTGAAAAAAAATTTAAACAGAATAAATTGTGTAATTACTTTAGTATCAATTAAATATTTAAAATAATTTTATAAATAAATAATATTAAAATAATAATAATAAATATAATTACAAAAGTAATTATTGATAATAAAAATTAATATTAAAAATTGTAAAAATTATGACGATAATAAATATTATTAACAATAAAAAATAATTATTATAATATTTAGTAAATAAAATTATTAAAATAATACAATAAATTTTATTAATAAAAAATATAATTGAAATAATAAATAATAAATCAAATAGTAAAATAGTAATAAAAAAGATACAATTAATAATTTTATAATTAATAAGAATAAAAGAAAATAAAATTTTTTAGAAATAAGTAATAATAGATTTAATTATATAAATAAGAAATAATAATAATTTTATTATTAATTAATAAATAATATTATTAAAATAATAAAAAGGTACGACTGTTATACTACCTCCACATTATGTAATTTATGAAGATTTATATATTCTTTAAGATTAATTATTTATTTAATTACTTTATTTAATAAATTAATAATAATTAATTAAATTTATTTTAATTAATTTAATTCATTGAATAAATAAATTTTAATTATTTATTTATTTTTTTATTAATTTAATTTAATAATTAATTTATTCTTTAAGATTAATTATTTATTTAATAAATTAATAATAATTTATTTAATTTATTTTAATTAATTAATTTAATTCATTGAATAAATAAATTAGTGAATCAATAAATCAATTATTACATAAATGAATAAAAAGTAAATAAAGTAAAGAATAAATTAATTATTGAATGAATAAATTATTTAATTTATTATTGATTTTATTAAATAAATTATTAAATTTGATTTGATTGAATTTCAATCAATTAATGAATTTCATTTTTTATTAATTAATTAACAATTATTCAAATATTAATTAACAATTTTATTCATCCATTGAATTTCAATCAATTAATAATTAATTATTTCATTTTTTATTAATTAATTAACAATTTTATTCATCCATTGCACCAGTTATTCCTCTAATTCGAAACTAAATTATATAATCTATACAGAATACATAATATATGGGGGCAGTATAACATTCGTTCCAAGAAAAATATTAACCCCCAAAAAAATAATAAAAATATTAATGAAGTAATAAAAATAAATAATAATTAATAAATTAAATAATAAATATTAATAAAATAATAAATTATAATTGCGATTCCGCCTCACATTTTCTCTCATCAAGTGCTTGCACGGCAGAAAATTTATGAGATTATCGTACATCTTGAGCTGGTTGATGATCCCGAACTCTTTATTCTGTCCCAAAGAATTCTCATTGACGAAGTGAGTGAAAATCTTTCGAAAAATCGCATTTTCATTGCAATAATCAAGAATGTCTTCAAGCGAAACATTCTCCTCTTCATCGCACTCCTTGATGATTATCGAAATCATCACATCGATATGTTTGAAAATCGTTTCCAAACCGTTTTGATCATCCGTGTGATTGATAAAATACAAAACCTGTTGCCAATGGTCACTGAACACGTCGAGACAAATTCTCATATTGCTATCATCCATTTAATGAGGAATTGCTGTGAGAAAATCCGTTGAATTGATGAAAAATAATTTTTTTCAAAAAAAAATCGTAAAAATCAATAATTAAGCAGCGATATCATAAATGAAACATTAAAGTCAACTAAAATTCATGCAGTAAAACAACGAAATTCTCTAAATAATTTATCATAATCGCTTTTAACAAATTAATTATCGTCATAAATTTTAACATAAATTTAATGAAAAAAATTTTTGGTTATTTAAAAACATACTTTATTTTTAATAGAAAATTTTATCGAGAGAAAATTTTTTACAATTATTATCATATAATAAAAATAATAAAAGTGAAAAGAGATTATTAAAAAGAAAAGAAGATCGTGTCAATTATATAATTCCCGAAGATTCGAATTAGAGTGGGCCGTCTAACTCGGATCTACAGGGTTTATATTACTGAAACAAAATTAAATATAAATCTTGATTCGATTAACTTACTTTAAATTTAACGGTAAAAAGTAATATATCCAAATTTTTTTTCACTCTGAAAAAAAATTTATAAAATAAACTGATTTTTTTTCGAATAGTTTTCTAAATATGCTTGAAGCTCAATTCAAGAATCTGACTCCAATTAAATGTTCAGTGAAGTCGACTACAAATTATTATTTATCGCACTACTAGACTCGTTAGTGTATATCAACAGCACAACAACAAGAACGCCGACAACACGTTGCAAGTGTAAGGCAGTAGCAAAGTCGGCAACAACAAAATAATAATAATCATCATCAGCCTATATTCAGTTTGAAAATAGGACCACAGATAACTTCTAATGACCATGAACACTTGTCTCTGAGCTTATCATAAATATTACTGACAAGCTTTTCCTGCATTAGCTTGCTCTTAATAAAATCAAAATTAGCTGCGACACTTCAACACAGATTGAAATGCTTAATCATTCAGATACCGATACACATTTACTTGAATTTATCGAAAGTTACACACAGTCTAAAAAAGTCTTATAATTGTTTTTGCTTACTTTGTCATCTCGATTTCTGTATGTGTGTGTTTGTCAGTATTGCTGTCAGTCGGCCTACTGACTAAAATAAAAGAAGTCATAAACTTTCGATCATAAATCTTACGACACCGTCACCATTAGTCGCGGCATTTTGACTATGAATTTTCTCATCAATGAATGTGGTCTATAGATTTTTTTTTCTTTGTCGGTAACACTGCAACTTATTTTTTTTCGTAACAATAAACTTTTGATAATTCTACCAGAAGAAAATAAAAAAAACTATTTCGCGTTTTATTTTTATCAACATTTTATTTTTTTATTTTATTTCAATTTATTTATTTATTAAAAAAAAATTTATAATTTCAAATTGTCATAAAAAAAATTTTTTTAATAAAAAATTAATTTATTTTTGAATTTTTTTGTTTTTTTTTGGTAATTAAATTTCTCGGAATGTCTAATTTTTATTTTTCGTCTAAATATTGTCTTTCTTTCTCTTTTCTTATCTCTGTCGAACTAGTTATAAAAAATGGTGTGTATAAATTTCAATAAATTGCCTTTTTTAAAAAAAAAGAATTGAATTTAATTAAGAATTGTATGAAAATTCAAATTATTTTTTTTCGGCGAAAATTTTTATCTAATTTAAATGTTTTGGAAATATTTTTTTTGCTTTTTGAAATTAAAAACAAATTTAAAATATTTATTATTTTTTTCTGATTAATATTATGTAAAATTAATTTTTATGGAAAAAATGAATAATATTTAAAATTAATTATTCGAGATTTTTTTCAATTAAATATTGTCTTAATTATTTCATAAGAATCTCAAGAAATAACAAATAATAAAAATAAATTAATTTCTCAACAAATTATGTGAAATGCTCTTTTATCTAAGCGCGGCGTCGAAGAAGAATTCGGGTTTCTTTTTTGTGACTAATAATTATCAAATAGTCATCATGAGTAATGATTACATATTATGATTGGTTAAAGACTCTTAGCCTAAATCTCCGCCGTCAATCGAAAGGACAAGATTTAACTAAATTATTCAGTAAGAAATCTGCAAATGTTGGTTTGAACTAAATAATAATAATTAGATGTCGCTCTTCTGGTTTTCTATCAATGACAATAATCAAGAAGATTATACTCTTTGAGTTCTAATTATCTATTATAATAGTGGTATAAAATATATTTTAAATGATGATACATGACGTAGATATATCAAGAGTAAATAAAATAATTCGTTATTAATTATTATATAGTTATTAACAGCATCACAATTTGAATGCAAACATTTATTGACAACACAAATAGTTTCTTCACAACAATTTTCATTGGTTATCTTTCTTTGATTGATATAGTTTTTTTGTTAATATATTCAAATCTAAAAAAACTATGAATGGGAAAGTTTAATAATACATTTTATAATAATAATACATTTAATAATACATTTTAAATAAACATTAATTTTTAAAATATATTACATTTAATAAGTTAAAATCATTTACTGAAAATATTATTAAAATTCATAATTATCAAACTTTAATTAATTAGTACTTAAAATTAATATCATTAAATTAATTTCATTAGATTCAAATAATCAATCAATAAACATATCAATCCCATCTGAGTATGAGAGTACTTGAACAATATATAAATGTTTGTTTGAAGTATTTGTGTAATAGGTTCAAGTAATGACGATTGAGATGAAATTATTTATAAGCAAAATAAAATTGTTGATGAATTGCACGAATAAAAGATTTGATGAGCTGTTTTTCTATTATTGTCATTGGATGTCGTTGCCACAGATTCCAACTGATTTAAAATATGTTGAAAATTTTCAAAAAAATCCTAATACTCTTGTATTTACTAACACTACGATTTTCACAAAATAAATGTTTTGTATGGAACTAACAATCTTCTTAAAGAACTTCCACAAAAGAAAATGACTACACCTCTAATAGTTGCTATAGTATTTCGAATTTCAGGAACTATATAGAGATCATTGGATATTAAATTAAGCCTGTGAGAGGCGCAATGAACAAAGACAGCTTTATGATTTATTTCTACTAATTGAATAGACCCCATTATCTTTTCCAGTCATGGCATAACATCCATCATAACCTTGTCAAGACCGAAGATCGAAGATTTTGTATTGACTTAAAATTGAATCGGCAATTGTAGAAATATTCATATTAGAAAAAATCATAAACATTAAAATCTATCTTAACTTAGTGTTCTAGTTTATTGAATGCTTGAAACTTATACTTTTACTGTACGAAAATCATAAAGTCAAGGTAGAATTGAAACTTTAAATGTTAAACATGTCATAAATTTTGACTGAAGAAACTTTTGCCCTTTTACGATTATACATTATTATACGTAGATTATTATTCGTATAAGATGTTTTATGATTTTAATATTCAACAACTCCCGAAAAGTAATTGTAGGTTAAATAATAAGCAACATTAATGATAATTTTTAAAACATTTGTTTTGATTTTTTAAAAATTTTAATTAATAACTTTTAATAACTCTCTTTGTGTAGCATAATTTATGTTTCCTTTTGCTTCAATCAGACCAAATGAATGTTGCAATAATAGGGTAGACCGGGTCAATTCAGACATAGGAGCAAATATGACAGTAGAATATAGATTTGTATACGGCATACTATGCATACAGATATCTAAATAGTTTATAACATTTAAATATCACTGTAATTTAAAGTATAGTCATTATATTAATTGGTTAATATTTTACAAAAGGAACTGGGACAGATGCTTTAATTTGTTTTAATTAATTACTTAAAACTTACAAATGATAAGTTATCGAATTTCTATTTTAAAATGGATTATGATTTAAACTGAAATGATTATATTCAACAGTTATATTTGTTTATTCATTATATTCACAATTAATAATGATGCTTTCTAATAGGGATAAATCGGCAAGTAAACTGTCATTTATTTTTCTTAATTATTAATGTTAGTTTTTAAAATTTGTATTAAAGTAATTGAAAAAATACGGTAAAATGTCGTATGGTTAATTTTCTATGGTTAATAGTCATACCACCTTTATTTCTGTTATATAATATATGGCCCCTGAAAAATCTGTGTCGGCGCTCATGAAGATGAAGGTATAACTGTTCAGATTAATTAACAATAAAATAAAAAATTTTAGTTTCAGTCATGGATTTTAATATTATTATTGATGATTTTGTCAACGACCCACGAAATTCAAATTAATACTGATCTATTTATAAATCTATTTATTTTCATCTCCTGGATCAGTCTATAGATAACTGATTTAATAGTACGAGTTATTTCTTCAACCGCACAGAGTTCTACATCATAAGCATTTTCACCAGGCATTTATGTTCGACGTCTAATTCTTCCTTCTATTCTAATTCCCGATTTCTCACATAGATATTTGGGTGCATTGACTGCAGCGATGCAAACGTTTTCAAGAATACTACCTAGTTGTATCTGAGTCCTTCTAGATCCAGTAATATGTCATGGCAATTCCTTGAAGAATTCTGCTGTCGTTTTTGGATTCGGTGAATTTTCGACACAACTGCATGCCAGAAATTAAGTAGAGTGATAAAATTAAAATTTATGACATTTTGAAGCAAATTATATGCACCATTCTGAGTGTCATTTATTTGAGTACCATCTTCATACAGGTCTTCTAATAGCTGTAATAATCCATCAAACTGTTCTTGAATTACCTTCACTTTATCTTGTGTTGCACTTCAGCGTGTTTGACATTCTCTCTTGAAAGTAATTCGAAGACGTTCTGTCATCGTCTCCTAACGAACAGTTGAAGCGTTGAAGAAAACATAGAGATTCTGCACTGTACCAAAAGAAGTCACAACAACTGGATCCTGTTTTGCAGCATGTAATCCAGCTAAATTCATGCTATGTTTATTACAATTTACAAACGATGCTCGAGGATTTCGAATGGAAATTCTTTGTTTCTGTCCTGACAGTTCTCCTGTCGTTACAGCTATATTGTCATAGCAATGATATCGACAGTCAGTCATAGTAAGATTGTCCCTTTGCAATTGTTCAGCAATATCATTTTCTAGTGTTGATGCATCTTTTGCGTGAAGCTGAATAAAACCAAGAAAAACATCTTTGATGGTAAGTTTCTTAGTTATAAACTAAATGTCAACGAACCGAATAACTTTTGATAACTGTTCACAAAGGTCAGATGTTGAATTCAGCCTTAACCCATAATATTTGTTTCCTCGAATATCACAGAGTATCTGCTTTATTACTGTAGATGCAAGAAGACTGATAAATCCAGTTTGAATTCTTTGCGACAGATATGAAACTGAACCAGGAACATCCAAAGCATGCTGTAAATGATTTGAATATAGTCGATCAAACTAAGTAATGAGTTCCATTATGACTAGAACATTTCAATATTGTAACATTCAGTGTCATCATGTTCAGCGAGACTTTCACAGTGACCACTTAAAGCCAAATTTCGGCTAGTTAGAAACTTTGTGCTGGCCAGAAATCGTTTCAGCCCCTCACATTGAAAACTGCTGCATAAAAGAGGCACATTTTTAGAATCTGCTTCTTGTTGCCCCTTACTTTTGCGATGTTGTGCTCCACTTAATTTGTTACTTGATTAATAATAAATTTGGAGATTATTAAGTAAAGCAATAAAATTGATTTACAATTGATAAAAAATTATATGAAGCATGTCAATTCAGTCGCAATATTAAATCAGACCCTTAGATGCTGATTTGGCCCCACCAACTCTCCGGCGCCCGTAGCCAGTGCCCTCCTCGCCCCCCTCGGTACGCCACTGTATACAGGCGCGTATGCAGAAAAATATTTCAGTGAAGGATATAAAATTACATAATCAAACTGTTATTTTGATTTTCAAATTTAGAAAAAGTAAAATTATTTATTATTAAAATGTTGAAATTTATATTACTGTAAAAATAATTATTCGCCGTAAAAAAAACGAATAACTATTCTTACTGACAAAAAATAGGTAAAAAAGGATAATTAGTAAATAAAATAACTCTTAACCATTAACAAAAAAATCAAAGTCAA
>MQRK01237534.1:5010-18326 GCA_001938485.1 Girardia tigrina | reverse complement strand
AGGTATAAAATTTCTCACATGTCTAGAAAAAAATTATTTTCCTCTTTTTAGTGCATTGGTAATGCTTGAAAAACGTGGTTGTTTTTATAAAAAAATTTTTTTATTAATAATATTTAAATTTATTCACTATCATTGCATTTTCTCTGTTAAACATTTTCAAATGGAGCCATTATTACATGATTGATTGCATAATCACCTTTCTCATATTTAAACTGCAAAAAGCCAGTGTTAATTTAGTCTGAAGATGGCGGGTAATCCGCCGAAATTAATTATGAAAATAAATTGTGAAAAATGGCGTTCACTTTTTAATAATGAATATCAATTGCCATTATTTTTTACTATCATTGCATTTCTAGTCTTTTTCTTTGAAATTATAAAAAAATTTATTTTTTATTTTCATCATGGTTTTCAAACTAAACATTTCTATTGTTATTTTTTTATACAATTTAGTATTTACCGTGATTTGCATTTTTGGAAATTTTGTTGATAAAATATTGTTATACATCTTTAAGCAATGTTCTTATCCACATTATGTTTCCTACCCCGAAATTAAATTTTATTGAATTCAAACAAAGATATTATTAATTTAGACTAATAACCGTACGAAAAAGTTTATTTTATGTAAATAAAAATAAGTACTTTGTATATTTTATTTTAGTTGCGGTAATTTTAAAGATAACATTTTACATTAAAGCATACCAACTATTGATCAGCCAGAGCAGTTTTTAGGATTTTAATTTAACTAACTATTCTTGTGTTTACTTGAGATGGGTTTATTCCATTTCTAGTCGAAAATGTCTGAAAGCTGTCCGAATACTATATGCGTTTAGTAATTTTTCGTACAAGTTGGCAAGCAATCCACTAACAAACCTAGCTACTATGCAGGGTGCAAAGACCATGGGGATATTAAGCAGTACTCGAGTTTAAGGACAGCTATAAAGAAATAGTGAAGCCTCAGTCGATACTTAGATATTATTGCAATTATAATTGTTGAAATATAGAGGTTGAGTGATTTGAAAATATTATCAGCGTTCCAAGAGCTTCTAAGGATAATAGGATATATATTGGAGAGGTATCACTCAACATAAATGGTAGAATATGAGTAAACCTAAGGATCTGCAACTAGAAATCCAAAGTTCTAGCGCTCCAATAGTACTAAAGAAAAAGCTTATAATGTTTTATGTTATGCCTGTAACTTATGTTGAAATTAAATCTTTAGCCAATTCTAAAGGAATAAGACCTGAATGCAGGTCTTTCATAATAATTGTACAAGAATGGCACTCGGAAAAGATCAATTCGAATTAATTTCTAACAAGAATATCTCAATTAAATTGAGTGAATCTAAATCTATGAATTTTATGAAAGAAATTTAATATTTAAAATTGAAATTAGAATCACATCTCAAACTGGACTATAAGAAAGTCAGCGTCCATGAAAATTATCTGATAAAGAACAATAAAAATCAAGATATGTTATGATTACTTGGATTTGAAAAATATGAGAAAGTCAAGACGAAACGACTCTATCTCAAAACAAACAAGGGATTCGAACACCTACTTAAAATATTTGAACAAGAAAGAATTCAAAATATAGAGAAAAACAATATTACTGATCCGCAAAATATAAAAACGAGAGTAGCTACCTAAATGGTAGAGGAAGTGGTATTTAATTTATATGTCAGATGGATAACTGCAGTCAAAATTAAAAAACAAACAGATCACTAATGATATATTGTATCAAATTTTATAGACTTGAAATGTAGAATAACTAGCAAAGTGACTGGACAAAACGTTAAAATCCAGTGAATGAGAAGCACTTATCTGTGGATATATCTGATGAAAGACCGGAAGAGATATGAGAAGAAGTGAAAGGTTTCCAACAGACAAACTTGAGAGTTAAAGCGGAATTTTCATACCATTTTTGCGTTATTGGAAAACTGCCGGTCACAACTGGAATTTCCTATACTGAATGCTAAAACAAGCCAAAGCTCTGCAAGTTCACTGACCTGCACCTGATGAACTTGCAAAATGACCATATTATACACATGTTATCTGATTAAAATAATTTGAAAGTTGGTATAATTACTAAGTAAAGTAGATATTTATATTGCATTTCACCAAATTTTGTAACAATTACAGTGATTTTTCACACATAATATATTAGTCTAAAATAGTAGTTTGTTTGTTTATCTGTCACGCTTGATGATCTACTTAAAATCCTAAGTAGATAATTAAATAAAAAATTATATAATAATATTTAAAATAATATATAATAATAATTACTGTATAGCTCACAATATTCACAATTTAAAATGTGAATTGACCGTTCGCTTATGTGTGCCTGTGTCATATTTTATGTGTGCTAGAGATGTCATTATTATTCGCGTTTTGTGCGTATATATATTTTTATTTGTTAAGATTATATTTATTTTATTTCAACGGTCAATCACAATAATTCCCTCTCACTCAAACGATTATCCTCATTATTAACAGTGATATTTCAGCACTAGTCGTAATAACTTTCATTTTTGTATGTTCGATTTCCTCTCTCTCTAAGACTCATTCGACTGTGACACTGATGATTGATATCAATTCGACAGTTAGGAACCAACATCAATCGATACGATATGACACAAATCTAGTCTCATAATATTTCTATAAAAGAATCAGTCGATATGTTTTTTTTCGATTTTTGAAAAAGTTCAATTGGGATGTTCGAGTGAGATTTGTCGAGAAAGAAAGCTTGGAAATATCGTTTTGGTCCTTTCAAGAAATCACTGACGTAGATAGCAGAATATTTATCAATTGGACTTTGAGTTTTTTTTTATTTTGGAATTATTTTTTTTGTTAGTCTACAGTATTTTTTTGAGATTTTATTTTTTTTGGCAGAAATGAATCCAACAATACTACCATAGACAATATTATGAATTTAAATTAAGATCGACTAATCGATCACAAATTCAAATTCAAGAAATAAATAATATTTCAGCCAATTTATTATTACAAATCTGAACTTATAATATTCGATCGTAAGTACGACTTACTGCTAATGCGACCATCATTTGAATATTATAGTTATTATTTTTCCTATATCTGAATACCTAAATTTATTAGTTTGCCAACAATAACATTTTATCGGCAATATTTCGTTGTCAACAACAATATTTTTTCCCAAACAATATCAAACTTTTCTTGTATCGACCAGAGTTATAAAAATTTTATCGTCAACAACAATATTTCGTTGCCCACAACAATATCTTATCACAAACAATATCAAACGGTGAATTTCTATCCTATTTACATTTGACGATTCCGAAATTTCCTTGACAGTTTCTTGTATCGGTTAGAGTTATAAAAATTATATTTCATTATCAATACCGTTATTTTTATTTGACATTTGTTAGTTTTTAATTTAATTAGTGACGTACTAAACAGGTTTACCAAACAGTACTAGTTAGGTTAACCTGATTGGTTTCTTCTTTAGTCACAGATAATAAAAATATCAGATCAACATACACGATAATTTGTGGAGTGTATCTGTTATTTTTATAAGTGGTGTTAGAAGTGGGATAACAACAGTCTCACCTTAAAAAAAAACTTTTAAATAAATATATCGACATCTATCTTTTAATATGGCTGTAAGCGGGAATACTCGGGCAAATAAATCTAATAAATATTTTACCAAAAATCATCCCCCTTTTATCTAGCAAGAGACTCCCTCATTAAATACTCAAGATAAAACTACATCCGTTGACATAAATTCATCTCCTATTTCTTTTAACTGCGGTAAGGGAATGTTAAACAATATCAGTTTTAAACTATATGAATTTTATTTAGACAACCGATCTTCCTCTTTTAAATGGTTGGACACATGTATTAGCCTATGTGAATTTAACCTTATTAAACATCCAATCACCATTTGTACTCTTATAGTCAACAAACTACCCCAAGATATTATCATTAAAATGGGAGATAATCTCAAAAACATCCTTAAGTCAAACAAACCGATAATTTTGTTGAGAGACACTTTGGGAAGTTTTTACCCAACGAACTTCGAATTAACTTTAGAAGATTGTTTCAACGATCACGAATTAGGTGATAGAAAAACATCTACTTTCCTCGCTGACCTTAAAATTAAATTACGCAAAGCTAATGGTGTCGTAGATCTCGAGCTAGTCAAGTTTTTCTTTTTTAGATCACTGCCACTCTCCATAAAAAATATTCTTTTAGCTAATCCTGAACTTGATTTAAACGCTTTAAAATTGGAGGATAAACTACACACTCAGAATTTTCCATATTTGAACGCTACACATCTTTCATCAACGGAAGGAGTTCATCCAATACAGTCTAGCACTCTGGATTCACTATTGAACAGTTTCCAGACTTTGACCAGTGAAGTTCGACAACTGAAGCTTGATATTGCCGACATCAAATCTAACAATCAGGAAAGGTTTATACCCCCAAAAATTCCAACAAATACCTTTAGAGACACTCCTCGATTTACTAACAACAAATCAGGTTGGTGCTTTTATCATCAACAGTTCGGCAATCGAGCGATAAAGTGTATTCCCCCTTGTAACTTCAAAAAAATTTTAATTTAAACCACGCCAGTCACCAAGGATAGCACCAAGCCGGGGTGACGTCAATGGTATTTTTCTGGTGCGAGCATACAATTTCTCTCAACCATTTTTAGTTGATTCTGGTTAAGTTGTCTCTGTTGTACCGTTTTCATGGTTTAATTCTGGTTTTCATTCGGAACACGTTAAATTATACGCGGCAAACGGGTCACTCATCAAAACTTTTGGGAAGAAATGTTTGTCTTTATTCCTTGATAATAATAAATTCACTTGGGATTTCATTATCGCTGATATTCCCCGTCCCATACTTGGAGCAGATTTTCTAGGTAATTTCGATCTTTTGATCGATTGTAAAAATTATGCTCTAATTCATAAAAACACTACTTTATATGGAGATAAGGTCCCCAATATTTGTTATATTTCGAAATCACATATCAACCAAATAAGATTCGCACCTAAGTCTAAAATCTCCACATTCTATAATTCTCAAATTTTCCATCACTCTTCTAAACCTTTTTGTTTCAACAATGGTCGATACAAATTAAAAATTAAAACATTAGCGGACCTTGGATCCATTATTTCCCAAAATGAAGAAACAGACTACATGAAGAATTTAGTTTACTCAATTGTATCTAAATCATCAGATCCGTTCGAAGAAATTATGGACAAGATCAATATAGATAAAGTTTTGGATATTCCATCTTGCAAAGTTAGCACTCCACAACATCATATTTATACTGAGGGTTTACCGACACATGTAAAAGACAATTAGCCCCTGAAAAACTTTCAGCAGCCAAAGAAACATTCGAGGAATTACTGGCAAATGGTACTGTTAGACCATCATCGTCAAATTGGTCGCCGGCTTTGCTAATGAAATTAAAAAAAGACGGAACCTGGAGATGTTGTGGCGATTATAGACAACTTAATGCGATCACTATAAAAGATGAGTACCCATTGCCTTTAAGCCGCGACGTAACTACTCGTTTAGGTCTTACAAACCCATTCCAAATTCCAAACCCATTCGGATTGTGTTCGGATCTCGAATTTCAATTTACATGTAATGGGTGCAATGACACATACATTGGAGAGATGTATCATCCTCTCTTTAAGAGAATTCAAGAACATGGTCGTAATGTGGGTGGATGTAATCTTGCAAAACACAGAAAAGTTTTCAAATACAATGAAAATATTAGTATAAATCAATTTTAAATTATGTACTAAGTTTAATAATTATTGGGAGAGTGGCCTATAAAACACTATATATTAGATGTATAAATTCTTTTTACTATTTAGTATAAGTATTAGTATATTTATTTGAATTATTTATTATTATTTGTATTATTATTTATTATATTCCGCTTGACTACTTTAAGTAGTCAAGCTAAAATTCAAAAATTAAATTTTAAATATTAACAAATCAATGATTATGGATTTGTTAAATCACTATTAAAAATTACTACTTACCTATTTTGTTATTAAACTCCTGACATATATTCTGTAATTGTCTCATTTAATATTTGTGTACATCGACTCATATTCTTCATTTTTCAATACTCAAAGCTGTTCTATTCAATCGAAACAATTTCTATTATTTCCTAATCAAATACAGAAGAAACGATTTATCAAAAGGATTCCATATCCTATCAAAATATTAATTTGTCGAGACAATTTTAACCTGATTTATAAACAAACCAATTTTCCGATTAGACATCTTTGATGAAGATTGCTGTATATTATCCGGTCACAAAGAAACAATTACTCTCACTGTGGCTATCAGATCAAGAGATTATTTACGAAGTAACTTTTTATTATTATTGTCTATCTCTTGCTCCATTTCCTTTTATAGTGATTCATCACCTTTATTTGTTTTCCTTTTCATTTTAAGTTATTTGTGTATTATATATTGTTATTATCATTTTCTTTTATTTAATATTTTAAAAGTGGAAATAACCCCAAATTTATAAAATTGAATTTTAGGCAATTTCCACAATTGGTGTCAGAAGTGGGATGTGAACCCTAAAAATTTATTTAAAACCCCTATAAAACACTATATATTAGATCTTTAGATCATAAGATTAATGTGCAAACATGTCTTTCAACAATCTTCTTGAGTAAATTTAGATGACACAATTATTCGTCGATTACACAATCACTGCTGACCTTTATAAGCACATTTAAAATTCATAATTTCTTTAAGACTTGACGATGACGGTTACACGGTAGAAATTAATTGTCTTTGATTATAGATTTTTTTTAAAAATAGCATCTTAATGTGTTCAACAAGAAAATACCACTATTTTTTTAATTATTTGAATAATTACTATATTGATTTCTAAGTATGAAGCAACTCAAATATAAAATTCTAAATTTATTCATATTACTTCGAAGATATTTTATCATTACATCTGCATTTAACCCTCCATGGAAAACACCAGCTGAAATCCACCTACAACGTTTTAATTCACGTAAGGAACATTTTATGTACATTTAATGAATATTTATCAGGTCTACTTATATTTATTTAGTAACTAAAACAAATTAAATAATTCTTATTAATTCAGTTTAGGTTAATCAAAATAGTTATTTTGATAATAATTGTGGCAATTTTGAAAGTCATCATAAGGCAGTTCTGGACAGCAATTAAGGGGTATAGGATGATTATAGTTGGCGACTGTGGGTTGATTAGGAGATTCATAGGAAATGAATGAAGAATAATCCATGTGATAGGGGTACTGAGATTCGAATGGTGGAAAGTCACACAAGTGGTTGCAGTGATTTATAAAGGATTCGAAATTGATTCCTGAGTGTCCGAAATAATCCGTTTTCAAAAGAGGACTGTGAGAAGAATGATCGAAGTTATAAGTGGGGAAGTTTGTTTCCAGAGCCCAGGAAATATTCCCCGGTGTGGATTCGTTACATATAGTAGAATTTCGACTAATTTGGTTTTGAAATGGTATATGATATTGAGGATGATCGGTAATAGAGCTTGAGGAGTCAACTATGTTTTCAGATAAGGTCTTTCGTCTTTTCTGCTCGCTTTCGTCTCTCTTTCGTTTCATTCTTCGATTTTGAAACCAAACCTTAAAATAAAAACAAAATTAATTATGTCCTGAGATTTATGCTCCTTATTAGAAAGGCTTATTTAACATTTCCTCATTATGGATATATTATTTTTGAGAAGTTGGCCTCGCATTGTACGGTATGCCAAAAATTGTCTGTTCGACATAAAAGAAAAAAAAACATAAAAATATTATTAATTTTATCATATTTTTTTTACCATTCAATGGTCAAAAAATTATCCAGTAACTATTTATTTTTATTTTTTTTGTCCAAAAGCTTCAAGATTATTTTGATTGATAAAGAGGTTAAATCGAAAGCGTTTTGAACTAAACACCTGAAAAATCATCAGTGAATTTATTAATTTTAGATCCGAGTATGTAGCCTGTCTAATAAATAATGGATTTAGTTACAAAGGAGGCTTTGATGTGATGTTTGACTAAATACACTGACTACACTGTTGTACAATTGTACCAGTTAACTATATAAAATGAAAACTGTAAGTGAAATGTCGAGCGAATAAGTCAATCAAATGAATTTAAAATCAAGAAAGACTGGCCTGAAATGCAAACATAACAAAATTAAGGTCCATTTAATAACATAATTACTATGGAAAAATATTTTGTAGCCGATACATACTAATTTACACAGATGCACATACATAAACATATCGTAAACACACCTTCTTTTTGGACGATTTAGGTATATAAAGTCCATTTAAGTATATAAAATCTTTTACGTTATAAATATAAAAATGGGCCCAATTTATGAGGATATTACAAGTTTTTCGAGTGACGTAATTCAATTATGAAATTAATATTAAAAATTCTGCATTTAATATAAAACAATATCAATTTAATAAGTAAACTTATCAAATTAATATGAAAAAATATTAAATTTATATTTTTTAATATTAAATTGATAATTTTTCATATAGTTAATAAATTTGGCAAAATATTTTTCATATTTCATGAAATTGGCATGAGTTCCAAGAAATTCAGATAGCTTGTTAGAAACCTTTCAGAAATAAAGAAAGAGATCAATTATAAATTTTCAATGACCAGGCACCTTAAAAAGGAAAATGATGGCCAAATATTTCAAGGTAGAACTATCGTTTGTCGTTTCAAAAATAAAAATCAATATAAAATTAATCAATAAAAAGTATACTTAATTCATGAAAATTATCATTTTAATTGAAAAATCCACACAAAGCAAATGCCACTTATATACTTATTAGTCACATTTTATATAGTTAAATCGATTTAGCAGTAGAGAAACCTACGGCAGTGTTTTCAATTGTGATGTAATCTAGAGTCTAGACAATTGTATAATTATATTTCAGTTTATTTTTCTAACAGTTTTGTTTCTCTTGTATGTGAAGTAAATTAATGAAAAGATGGAATAGCTACTCAATATCAAATATGAGGTGAAACTAAGGAAACTCATTAAAAATCATGAGAAATGGACGGTTGTGTATAGAGATAAAGCATTCAAGGAAACATCCTTTCAAGTTGATCAAGTGTTTCAGTGTTGAATGTTTCAATTTTATAATTTTTAACACTTTACAAGTAACTTGGTATCCTGTTGAAGTTAGATCAAAATGATTTCTTCGGCTCAATATAAACTCACTAAAATATCTACCTAATATTGCGATCTATTATATGATTTTGCCAATAACTAATCTTTTTTTGACTTTTGGAGTTCTCAATATATGCCTATTTATGATACTAGATGTTCATACGCTTCGTTTAACGATTATCTGCTTATAATGCCTACTTACAGTGATATAATCACAGGTCAGTTGACGGGTCTTGTTAACCCGGAGATATAAAAAGGTGAATTAAAGTCGCCCTCGTTTTCTTCAGTGAAATAAGTTTCTATTTCGTTGCTTAAATTATTCTGATCATGTCACCATCGGTTTACATAACTTTCGGCCCACTATAACTTTGTATGTATATAAACTAGTGAGATTTAACATATTCAACTCAGTGTAATAATGAAAACAATAACATTCTTTTCTTCATTCCATCACACGTTGCTATAATTATCTGAACATAACTAGAAAATCAAAATTTTTTATATCCCACGCTTTATGCGGGCAAAAGTCTACATGGCCAAGAGATTTTTTTGTTATCTTTTGTACAAAGGAGAAATTACTATGAATTTTTTTAAATAATTTATTGTTTTATTAAAAAAATATTTAAATCTTTTGCAGAAGAGAAAATTTCATACAAAAATTTTGTACAACACCATTTTGGAATGAAATTAGAACATACAGTGAAAATTTGCAAATTAGAAAATAAGGGATTCAGATAAATATTTTATCGAAGTTTTTATTTTGTATTTTTGGTAGCACCGAGGCGTAACGTTTTCAGTAAGGTATTTAGAAAACATTTGCAGATTTAAGATTTCATCATTTGGGTGGGGAGACAAATTTAATTTTTTACTACCAGTATGCATAACATCACCTGCTTACCAACGAACGTGATATTATTGTCTATAATAGAGTTATTAGTCAGTATGTAGTTCTTCTATTTACATACCCGCTTTATATTCTCTCTGTATAGTCCTTTACATACAGACTTATTAAACATCATTACATACTACACTACTGTACCAAAACGTTTCTTAAAATGCTTCATTTGCATATAAATATAATCAATCTAATTTGAGGAAAAGTAGGTCTTCAGTGAATACCCTGAATATTAAGACACATCGCCAAGGCTTTTTGGTTTAGTTACATTAATTTCGTTTGTTTCAGAGGTACTTTTACAAACTATCAACATAATCTTACTTTTATTTGTTTTTCTTTTAAATTTAATTTTCCAGCCAGTGATATTCGATTGGCTCTATCAAGATAGGCTGTATGGATGAATTCTTTTTCCAGTTCCAGGAGCTGAGATTGGGAAAAAGTCGTTCGAGGTCTCTTTCTCATAACATTGGGACTATTGTCACATCTATCAATTGCTTCCTCACAAGATTTACTCCAATTCGATTTTGTTTCTTCAGGAAGATTTGAATCTTTGTAGTAGCCTTTAGGAATATTAGGATTAATAATTGTAATAAATAAACATTATAAGTTTATAGTTCCAAGATTTTTAAAAGCTTACTAAAATATCGACCTATCTTCAAAATTAAGGGTGACATACATTATTATCTCGTGCTAAACATTTATATTTTCAATTTACTACGCGAATTCTTTCAAACTTTGTAAATTAATTGTGATTATATTTTTTAAATTTATAACTCAATCACAAAGCTGATTATGTAAAAATTATGATCAGTACTCACTGTGGTGAATGACATAGAGTACATTTTCATTTGTGTAGATCAGTTTTTTAATGTGATTTGTATATTAAAATGTCACTGGCATATATATTTTTGAAATGAAAATACAAATAAATAAATATAATTAAAATTATTCTACAGGGAATATTGATTTGTGTTCTGAATATTAAGGACTGAGGCCGAAAAGTATTACTAACTTAAAATTTCTATAACTCCAACATAAATTCACAAATTACAAAAAACTAATCAAGTAGGCTGTTGTTTAATAAATCAAAATAATATTCATTTTTAAATTTCCTTTTTCATGTCATCAGAAACAGGAAGTCGCGAATTAATTATTCGTTTATTTCAAGAAAATCCACAAAAGGTTTGTTAGAAAGCAGTTTCTAACGTTATTAAAAACTTCAATGAGAACTTGAACGTATTTAGAAAAATTGGTTCGGGAAGAAGAAAGGTTTTTTTCGTGTACAGGGAATTTGAAGAAAGTAAAGGCTGTTAGAGAGAAATCCTCGTCTATCAAATCTCAAACTGGCAGTAAAGGCAAATTGTAGCGAGGAAACAGTTCGGAAAATTAAACAGTCTGTGGGTTTAAAAACATATAAACTTCAAACAGTACCAGACCGGAACGCTATCAAGAACGTAAAGGCGCAGCAGCGAGCCAGAAAGTTGAAATGTGGTTTTCTAGTAAAGAAACAATGTTGCATTATGGATGATGAGACTTATGTGCTCTGCGAGTTTTCTCACCTCCCCGGACAAGAATTTAACTCTGCAACTAAGAGAGGAGGAATTGAAGGAAAATATAGAAGCAAGGAAAAATCTAAGTTTCCCAAAAAATTTCTTGTTTGGTAGGCTATATGTAGATGCGGGAAAAGGAGTAAATGCTTTGTCACATCTGACACAATAAACGCAGAAGTTTATGTAAATGAGTGCTTGCAAAAGCGTTTATTATCATTCATAAGTCAGCACAGAGGTCTTACTTTCTTTTGGCCGGATTTGGCATCGTGCCACTATGGTAAGGCAGCCAAGAAGTTGTACGAAGACAATAACGTCGATGTGGTGCTATGAGAGGCAAACCCACCAAAATGTCCAGAGCTTCGCCCAATCGAAAGATATTGGGTCCTAGTAAAAAAGCAATTAAAGACGACAAACAAGAGGGTACAGACAATTGCTGATTTTCGGAACAAGTGGAATTAATGCAGCCGAAAACGTCATAGAAACTACAATTACAAGTCTAATGGAAGGAATTCTGGATAAGCTCGCGGAATTTAATTAAAAAACTAAATAATCTTTCTTAGCTTATTAAAATTATTTTGAATTAAACACATTTTTCAAAACAGTCGATATTATTTCAATCAAAAATATAGTTTTGAAGATAGAGGATTTAAAATGAGTAATATTTTTCGTACTCAGTCCTTAATTAAATCTGCGATTGGTATATTATGCTGAGATTTGCCTATTATATGATGGTTAGTGTTATGAAAACAGTAGTATTTTACTATTATAACTTTAACAAAATAAGTTATTGTTTCTTTGAATATTCAACAACTTGAAAAAAAATTGAAAAAAATATTTTTTTAATTAAACGACATTATATACAATCTGTGCAATGGGATCAGAAAAAAACTGTTTTCGAAATGTTTTTTTCATTAATTTTCATTTTATCTAGTTTCAAATAAATAGAATCACGAGACAATCGGACTATAGTATAATACATGGCAGATAGTTTACTTCCAGTTTATTTGCTCGTATTCTCATTTAAGTCCTCTGTTCTAAAAACTTTTCTTCAGCTTAATTTTATTTTACCTTGTGACAGTCAATGGGATCATTTTAGAAAATATAGTTGATGTGGTTTGGGATGAATCTAGTACCAGAAATTAATGGATATATATATATATATATATATACGCAAACGTTTGTATTTTGGAAGTATTTTTCATATTAAATTGATATTTTTTCGTATTAAGTACATAATTTTCTTATTAAATAGATATTTTCATATTAAATCAATATTTTTCCAAATCAAATTGATTTTTCTCATATAACATCGATATTTTGTCATACTTAATCGATAATTTATCCATTCTTTTTATTAGCTTACTTTCTATATATATTTAGAAACCTGTTTTTGAAGGCTTTTTACTAGAAACACAGATCCATGTTCTATGTTGGTGTAAACCCAACAGCACTCTTATACAGGCGAGACATAATGCAATCGCAGAAATCGTCACAGATGCTTTACTTGCAGAGAAACCAATTTTAAAAATCATCATGAATCCGAGAGTGTGATTGGTCTGTGTCGGGAAGCCGGGTTGATTTACAAGTTTATAACCATGGAACCAAAGAACTCTGGCTTATAGATATAAAAACCCTTATGACACTGTCAAAGCACTTAAAG
>MQRK01237532.1:16325-29454 GCA_001938485.1 Girardia tigrina | reverse complement strand
TCACATCTATTTGCTCTAAGGTCTCTGATAAATTAATTGGTGATATTCAGAACAGCAACTATACTGCAATACGTTTGCTCATCTGTGCTTGACATTAAGAAGTCCTAGATGTCTTGTACTATTTTTTATTTTCAAGGAATGTTGACTTCAAATGTGTACACAGTTGTAATGTTTTATTCCTTAATAAAAACATTAAATGATGTCCTAAAGTAAATACATTCAAACGTTTCCCTTTAATAAATAACTTTATCATCAATAATTTCAAATAAATACTAAAATATAAATTTATAAAATATGATATAAAAATCATTACTGAATATATTCATGTCTCAACGACTGTAAGTGAGAGTTTAAAGATGACACTTGTCACAGACAATTTTTATTATGCTGAAAAAAATTGCTTTACCGTTTTATAATAATTCAAACAAAAAATACATTATATGAAAATTTTGTTGCAAAATTATTGTTTTTTAATAAAAAAATTTAAAAATTTTATTTCATATATTGTTTTTAAGTTATTTAGAAAATAATTCTTAAGTGTATTTTTTAGTAGATTCTTTTTATTAATTTTTAAAAAATTAATTTTTAATATCTCCTATTATAATCTGAACTAACTTGATAAGATTATTTTATTTAAAAATATTTAATTTAAATTTGATTAGCTAAAATAAAATATTTTTATAGTGATTTTTAATTAATTTAATTTGATTTGCTAAAATTAATTTGACATTAATTTGATTTTAATTATTTAAAAATTTACAAAATTAAAATCAATAAAATTATTTAAAAGTTGCAATAATAAAAATTAAAAATTTGAATATGAAATCTAAATTTAAATAAATTAGTTTTAGATTATAAGAATTAAAATATTGATCATCCATCTGATTAGGAGAGGCACAATCCCAAATCAACACACAACATTTAAACATGCAAACACTACAAAAAAACAATTACACACCAAATATTCCTCACATAAATAAAAGTCTATAATAATACATACAGTGCGTTCCAGAAGTCTGTTCGCATTCATAAAAATCATCATCAAGAACCCAATAATATTAATTTTAATATTTTTAAAAGAACAGATTTATTGCTGACGATTTTTGATATTTGAACGATCTGAAATATTGCTGAAAATTTTTATATTTTTAACGATTTTAATAATTACTGAATTATTATTTATATTTGTAAATCATTTTAAAGAAAAATTACGATTTTTATTTGTGTAAGTATTTAAAAAAAAATAAATTTTTGTTTGAGAAAAACATTGTTATAAAAAATAGAAATAATACGAACAAAACCAAAATTTAAGAAAAAATAAAAATGGGCCAAGCACTACAAATTCCACGTCTCTGGATGCAACCTGGAGACTGTGTGACAACTTGAAATATTTAAATAAAGGTCTTTTTTGAACGTTAAATCTGACAAATCAATGATAGTTTTTGAAGTTAAAAAAATAAACATATTTTATTTTTATATAAATAATTATAACTTAGTAAAGTTTTTATTATGACGAATGAAATCCCCTTTTAAATATCCTAATAACAATCAACTGTAGAAATACATTTTTACGTTTTAAGGAATGAGTTCCACTCGGAAAATTGACTTTCGTTCTGACACAGGTTATTACAAGAACAAAGCAGAGAAAATAATAAAATTACCGGAGGGAGGATGGCGTTTCAATAACTGGTGCCAGGCCGCCATCCAGCCAGATAGCAGAACCATCGTCCTCCCTTCCCAACAATATCACACAATACCAATTTGAGTCATCATAATGAATTAAAATTGTGAAAAAAATAGAAATACACCAAAAAAATGTTAATAAAAATTATATATAGATATATATGTTATATATGTTATAATAATAATTTTTTATATATGGAATTTAAATTCGTTTGTTTAAACGAATGAGTTGTAAGTTTGATAACGAATAAATATTATATAGCAATATCGATTTCTTGTCATTATTTGAGATTGAATGTCCAATTTAAAAGAACAGATAACTTTTCCTTTTGGCTATATTTTTAATGTGGATTATTTTATGAAGACATTTGAAGATAATCATGTGATAATGTCCGAAGAAATCGTCTTAGCTGCTGTTGCGTCTCAAATGGGAAATCCGTCAAATCCAGTCGTATTTTTCGATGTCAGTGTTGGTGGTCAGGAAATAGGCATAATACAGTTCGAATTATTTGCCGATATTGTTCCGAAAACTGCGGATAATTTCCGTCAATTCTGTACTGGCGAAGACCGTAGAGATGGAGTTCCTATTGGCGACGAGAATTTTGAGATTAAGTGCGACGAAATTTCAGCACCTACAAAAATTTGTGGAGATATTCATGGTCAATGGGAGAAAGGGCAAAGAAAAATAAAACCGGCAAAAACACCAATTTTGAGTCACAATAACTCGATTCTCACCAAAAAACATGACAGTTACCGCGATGATTGAAAACAAACATTCGATTAATAAATTATATTTTTTCGACATATAAATTAAATGTTTCTTTTCAGTTAGTCACTTTTTTTAAACACCTAAGTTTATTAAATGTTTACATTTTCTTAATTGATTTTTTTATTTTAATTTTAATTTCAAAATCGCATTTTTTGTTATTTTTTATAAATATATCTATCATCAATGACAATTATTTTCTATATAAAGAGAAAAAAAAATTATTTATAATTTAATAGTTTACTTTATACATTTCTATTATAAACTTTAGACTAAAAAAAGAGTTAATACATAAATAAAAAAATAATATTTGATTTTAATACATAGATTGAAATATTGATCATTTTCAATTTATTTTTTAATAATATTTTATTATTTTCAAATTTGAAAAAAAATAATAATTATAAAAATATTTTGATTATAAACGTAATTTTCCGATTAACATAAAACGTTTAAGTCGTGTTTTATTAAATTATTTATAATATATAAAACGTTAAATAAAAATTTTCTATTCTCTCTTCTCTGTATGAAATTTATTGCTTTCAAAGATAATTTTGTAGTGTTTTTTACATTTATCCCAAACAATTAATTGCAATTTTATTACTGAAATTTAAATAAAATTGATTTTTTATTCAATTTTTGTCAATGTAATTTCATTAATAAAATAAATGTATTTTTTAATTAATTTTTCTGTTTTATTTAATTATATTTCACAAAAATATTCTTAAAATATTATTACAAAGCATTTTCTTTTATATATATATATATTTTTTGTAAATACATTATTGTTAGAATAATGTTTATATTTGTTTCAAAAAATATTAGCAAGAAAGATTTTTTTCTTTGATTTGATCTGTTAAAAAGAATTAGAAAAAGTCAGTCTTTATAAATATGACTGTTTCCTTGGAAACTTATTATTTTTTATACTCAACAACATTAAGAATAAATTGCATTATAAATATTTACAACAAAAATAAAATAAAAGCCAAATATGGAGTTTATTATCAATGGCTGAAGAAAATTATCAGACTAAAAATAATGTTTTAATTATATAAAATAATAGATTTTCTAAATTCGTTTTTATATATATGTGACATATATTTAGATATAAAATACTTAACAATAATATATTGATGTTTAAACATCGAACATATGGGGATCTATTTTTTAGTCTTATCTTATCTCAATAACTTGTTTCTAGGTCCTTAAACTTTGTAATCGTGAAGTATTACAAAAGATTATTATTAAGATTACAAGTTTAACATTACAAAATTGGATTGTCCTCAGGACAATCTTTATCAAAACTTTCGTACATTCACATCCTTCTATATTGATTAATTATTTTAATTCTATTATTTAAGTAAATGGTGAATACATAGTCCGTTGAATCATTTACTACAAATTGTATTGGTTAAAAATTAAAATAAATATTAATTATTTGAAAAATAATAATTTAATTCATTTATTGAAATAGTGTAAATAAAATATATCAACTTATTTAAATTTTACAATTATTTTAAATTAAAAATAAATTTAAACAACATATTTTCAGATAACAGTAACTAAAATATTAATCATCCATCTGAGTGTGAGAGAAAAAATTCCAAATCAACACGCGACATTCAAACTTTCAAATAACATACAAAACATCAACATTCCAAATATTCCTCACACTGATAAATATCACTTCTAAAAAACGGATAAATAATGCATAATATATGTTAGGGTTTCGAAAAATACATATGAACACTTTTGATAAAATTTTATATAGGAAAAAATTTTAAATAATTCTTATGGTAAAATTATTAATTTCAAATAAAATAATATTTAGTTTAACAAAACTTGGAATTAAAAATTATAAATATTTTAGTCTTTGTTTTACTTCATCAATTTTCAAGGCTGATGAAAACTAATATATAAACAGCAGCAAATTTAGTTTTAATTTGCCCAAAATATTTGCTGAAAATTTTCCTAACAAGAATTCTCATAACAAGTAACGTAAATTCAAAGTTTATTTTATTTTTATTCTTTAAAATATTGTTATTTAAAAAAAAACATAAGTATCTCGTATATGAGAGGTTTTTAATTTTTAATCAAATTATCGTTCGTTTTGGGAGATTCACAGTCTTTACTGTAATCTGTTAACTCGCACGAAATATTGATTTGTGTTTATATTCTGTCATCAAGAATTGAATTATTATTATTTTTGACTTGTTAATTTTTTTTATTTGAAATAAAGTTTTAAAAAAATTTTAAAACCATTTTTTGGCATGGGAGATTATTTGTAATTTAGTGGTATCGTCTACTGTACCCAAACAATTAAGTTATGTTTGGCGAAAATCTTGAACACCGTCAGTATTGTGTTAGGATCTCGTTTACCCATATACATGTGATGTGTGTTATGGTTCATACATTGACGACACTTCCCGCAATCTCTTGAAGAGAATCAAGGAATTAAGTCAAAATGAAATTAAATGGGATATTGCTGGGCATAGAAAATCTAGTCAAAAAGATATAGATACCAATAGCTTTAAAATTTACTCAATTAAAATTGTACTCAATTAAAGAATTATTAAGAAAGTTACACATGAAGCATTATATTTAATATCTCTGGATCCTAAAATTAGGTTCAACAACTTTATTAAGAGTTGTTAAATGATTTATTGATGAGGTATCGATTCAATAGCCATTACCGACAATATACAAGTATCTTTATTATACAAAAATCGTTTTTCTGAAGATGACATCGAAATGAAAAAACAATATTATAAATATTGATTGGCTTATTAATTTTACTTTTAAAAATTATACTTTTTTTAGTTTTTAAATTATATAAACTTCTTACTTATCAGTTACTTTAATATATTCTTTGATAAAGTCTTGGCTAGTCTGAAATTTACTGTTAATTTGAATGTTAAATATTAATCTTTCAAGATATTGATTACATAAATGTCGATTTGCATTTAATAGCAGATTAATTAAATAATTAGTCAGTGATCGGACGATAACGTTTGACCCGTCGAAAGATCTTGTCGTAGACATTGTTTTTTATATGAAAGAGTTCCATTTTAAATATCAAAACTTTAAATATATATAATATAATTTTTACATATTTCAACAACAATTATGCTAGGCGCCCAATAAGTCGTAAGACTAACATAAAAATAATAACAGTAAAAAATGATACAGACACCTTCAATATATAGGTTATGAAAATGTATTATGTTTTAATAATCCATTATTGTTTAAGTCAATTTTTACGAATATTCTAAAAATGCAACTGTAAACTATTCAATACCGTAGCATTATTCGCTTTCTCTTACCGGAAGAAAAAAATAGAGAATATGTTCTTTCTGAACTAGAAGCTGTTTACCGACAAGAGTACCCATCTACAACAACAATTTATCGATGGTTTAATTACTTTCAGAGTGGTAGAACATTCGTTGTGGACGAAGAAAAATCTGGAAGACCCTCGGAAATTGATGAAATAATAACTCGAAAGCTGACGATAATCGTGAGAAATGAGAGAACAATATTGATGAGAGATCTAACAACCCGTGTAAACGTGAGCAAATGCACTCAACGTACTCTCCTCACTGAAAGTGGCATTCTCAAAATATGTTCCAGGTTTGTGCCTCGCTTCTTAACAACGACGTTTGGAATGCTGTTTGAAGAATCAGCAGATCACGAAGCAATAGCAGAGTGTAAGATCAATTTTTTATAGGATAATGTTCCCCATCTACTACTGCAGCGTTTCCATGGCCACAATTGACCGTTATGGGCTCTATTTGCTCCCCATCCACTATGCAGCTTCGATTTCTCCCTCCGATTTTTAGTTGTTTAATCATCTTAAGAAGCTTCTGCGGGGCCAGGTTTTGACCAATAAATCTGATTTGAGAGCCACCGTGAAGAGTTTACTGGGAGAAAAGCCTTCAGAATTCTTCAAAAACGCTTTTCAAAAACCTCGTTATCCACTGGAACAATTGTGTTAATGCACAAGGAAATTATTTTGAGAAATGATGCATTTTTGCTATGCTTGTTCTATATACAGAGTGTTGCGCTGATATCTTAAGTATTTCTTTATTAGTCTCTCGGTTTATTGGGCACACCACGTAGTGATGACCAAGGTCTCCTGAAAGTTTCGTAATCAGAGGTGTTTAGAAATGAAATTTTGAGATTATAATGTCATGCAAAGGTAGCATTCAATAAAAATATTCATTAAAATGCAGAATATTCCGTGTCACCAACAACCTGCTTTGTAAATCCAGGTCGTGAAGTAAACATACTTACTTGGACAAAATAATAGTAATTGTTTGGGAAATTGATAATTTTAATGAGAAAATTGATCTTAAAAGACTGTAACGTTGCTTTGAAGAGATTTTTTTGTGTAAAACATAGCGTACTTTCATTTTTAATCCGTTAATTACATTATATCAATGACGAAATTAGTAATTAAATCTAATAACGATTCGAATTTTTTCAAGATCAAATTACACATTATGAGATTATATTTTATATATTTTTAAAAAATTTAATCATAATTTATTATTTTATTATTATTCAAATTATTGATCATGTAGTGGGATTTTAATTATATTTTATAACAATTGTAGTTTTATTTTATTTATTAATAATTAATAATAATTGTTATCTGCCTTCCGAAGGGCAAAATGCTCCATAATAAAAATGAACAAATAATTTCTAATAAAATTTATTTAAAAAATAATTTTCCACTTTTTGAATTTTCTCTCCCAAACTCTGATTATTAAAACAATTTCCTTATTATTATTTATTATTTCCTTATGATTAAGTTATTTTTTCGAGGAACCAATTTATATAAATTACCAACCATATATAGTATTCATATTTATATACATAAAATAGTTTAATTATTTAATTATTTAACGTAATTATTATGATAAAAATTTTCTTAAAGAATTTTACATTATTATTAATTTCTATTAAATTAATTTACTACATCAAAAATTTTCGGTTCAATTTTAATCCCTAACAATAATAATTTTATAAGCCTTGAGAAAGACAAAATTACTGAAGACATTTAAAGTTATTGAAAAAGAAAAAGAGAAGTACTGAATGTTGATCAAAAAAGTTTATTAACAAAATATTTCGGAAATCCAGATGATATATTATTGTTTCTCAACTAGAAAAATTAGACCGTACCGATCTCTATCTGTAAATTATCTACATATATCGATTGTTCTGAATAAACTGTCTGGAGGTGGCGGCTTAGAGTATTGCTCCCCAAATGGTACTTGTCCACGACACTCGTTTGATATTTCAGATACCTAAGTTTATTGACTAAGTTATTTGAATGCGTAATGTCATCGCAAAATGCGATCTTCTAAATCCCACTAAACTCCAAAACATTCTTAACATAAATATTTTGAAAAACAAATTTACAGATTTTATTTATGAGTTTTACGAAAGCTTTTGTTAAAATATTTTTCATTTTATAGAAAGTTATGTATAATAAAGAATATATTAGTAAAGTTTTTAGAACCAATTGTTCAATATTTAAATTTCATAATCATCAAATTCAACAAAACAAATAAGTATGTTCATAACAATAAATGCAGGGTGGTCCAATGGCTGGAAGGGCGATATTTGTACAAAATAATAAATCTGGTCGTCAAGGCAAACATTATGATACATTACAAGTGAGGACTGGTGTACAGCAACCCATGACCCGAAAAATGTGCCAAAATGAATTATGTAATTAGTAACTTTTTAAAATTTTGTTTTCTAAACAAAAATAAAATATATTTGAAGGGGTAATGACAGAAACACACTGACATTACGCAATTTAGGTTAAATTACGTTACGTTGAATTTCGAGGAAAAATCGAAGTCATTAAAAAGAATATTTATGCTCATTTTATGCTCAATAAATACATCACTTAATGTATAATATTGTCTGTTAGTTGGGGGGTCGACGTGTTATAAATATCTAATTTTATTATAAACACTGCAATGGAAAATAAAAGAACGGTGTGAATTGCCATAACATTTCGAGGAAACGTAAAAATAACTGACTGAATCGTAATAAGACAAAAACTTAATAATGTAGTAAAATAAATCTGCATGTGTTGTGATTTTTTGTGTGTGTGCAAATGGTGTGGTTGTCTTAGTGTGCGTGATTTTGTAATTGGTTGTTGATCTGTGTGTGTATAAATATGTGAATTCCATGTCATCCAATGAAAAATGATTTGAATAAGTAAATGCAAATCTGTCTCAATTTAAATCAAATTTTTTGAATAAAAGTGAGTTCAATTTGCAATCAGTAAATATCAATCTCAAAATTAAAAGTATAAAACAGTTTTGAAAATGTATAAAAGGGGATTTAATAAAAAAATGTGTGGCAATTAATTTAAACAACGTTAAATTTTATGCATATAAAAATTTAGAGGTTTCGAGTCTTGTAATTCAAAATTGCAAATTATTCTTAATCTTTATTAACAACATCAATATGATTTTTCGAATTGTCATTACAACAATTATACAAACTTTCTTAATTAATATATTTCTGTCATCCCAGTTCTTTTGAAAACAAATGGAAAAATATTAATAAATTATCAAACTCTTAGTGGTTAAATTTAGATCTATACATTTTTACAATTAAATTAAAATTTTAAATTACATTAAAAATTAAATATTATATGTAAAAATTACATTTGAAAAATATTTCATATATATTACTTTAAATGAATGATTAAATCAAATGGTAAGTTAGCAATTAAACTTTAAAGTCAATTTATTTAAAATCAAAATACAAAATTAATAAAAAATTGAATGCAACTGATGAAGAGATTAAATCAAAAAAATTAATTTAAAAATTCCATATTCCGAAGGTGCTAGGGATTTTAAACGAATTTTAGAAAAACAAGTCCGAGTAGGTGTTTTACAATTAAAATATTGTTTTTAACTAATAAAATTTCTATTTATTTTTCAAATAAATCTAAAACATAATTGGGTATGAAAGCAAATTGAGTTTACCAATATAAATGTCACAAGTGTGAATCCTTGTACATTGGAGAGACAAATCGTYACCTCCGTACTAGAATTGCAGAACATACTCAATCAAGTAGAAAAAGCTCAATTTTGGACCACATAGTGAAATGTCATTGAACTCAAAGGAGGGTATTTGATAATGATTTTCGGGTTTTGATTAGTAACTTTGATCAAAATTATGAAAGGACAATTACTGAAGCACTATTGATAAAGTTTTGTAAACCTAGTTTAATTGTGCAAAGTGATTCGTCCTATCATATTAGAGTATTTTGACGCAACACACTGTGACGTAATGGTCATTATTCTATATAAACAATAACTTTCTAATTAAATACAGAACTGAAGATACCGCAAAAGTCGCGAAACATGTTTTTTAATAAAAATTTAAAGTTGAAAGGGTGTTATTTGAGTTTGATTTTACTTTAAAATTAAATTAAATTATTTTCAATTAGTAAGAATCAAAGAAAATACCAAACAGTCATCTGGGTAGGAGATACACAAACCGAATCAACATACAACATTCAAACACAAAACATCAAACAATTCAGAACATTCCGCACAATCTTGAAATAGGGTTCGCATTATTCGTAAGGGTTAATTTATGGTATACATCAGTGGTTGATCGATCGCGAGCTGTTTGATAGTAGATCGCAGTGAATTTTTCAGATAAATTTAAAATATTTAACAATAGATTTATTTGAGTAAAAAAGAATTATAAAAATAAAATGGAAATACACGACTTTTCATTAAGATTGTAAATTAAGACTCAAAATTTAACGTTAAATTAAAATATATTTAATGGTAATTTAAATGAAATGATTGAATTTTGTTTGAATATTCAAAACTCCGGTGTTGATTCATGTATTAAAATTAACCGATCAGCATTTTACACTTCCAAAGTCTTCGTAACAATCTAAGTTAGCCACTGAAGCATTCTATGTGATCTCATATGTTTAAATAAATAAATTAAAGTAATATTTTTTTAAATAATTCATAATCATTTAAATTATAACCAAGAAAATTTTGAATAATTATTTTAACAATTATTAATTTCTTCATTTACTAAAAATAATAAGATTGAAGTCATTAATCAATTTAGTTAGAATGCAATCATACGAAAGCTTTGACAAAGATTGCCTTAAGGACAATCAAAATTGTTGTTTAAATAAAAATATGAAAAGTCAAATTGGTATTCTTAATAAATCCAAAGATTTCGACTTTGATAAAATCTGGAACCTTAAACGCGGCTTATTTCAATGTTTCATCCTCAAAAACTTCTTTACTTCAAATTTTCCGTTTCATTATTAGTTTTATTTTTATTCGAATTTGAAGGATTTTTAAAATTTTTAATAATTAAAATGGCGAAATAGATTTTTCATAAATTTAAATATATTATTGATTAATCCTACATAGATGTAAAATGTTTTATGGGTTCTAATATTATGAAAATTTTAGAAATGCACGAAGGAGGCTGGAGGTAAGCATGCTAAAATAATAAAAGTTCCAAATGGACTCGACTTATCATCATTACCATAAGATATTTAATTAAGGTACCCATTAATAACGAACAATTTCGTAAGTCCCGATTCACTGTTATACAGTTAAACCCCGATATACCGAACCCCTTTATAACGAACCCCTTCTATAGTCAACATTTTATTATGTCCCTTGAAGTTCGTTATATCGGAGTTTAACGGTATATAATAAATAATACGTTCTATTTCTTGTTTAAATATATAAATAAATATTTATAATCATTACTACACAAAATCTCACAAATTTAAAGGATATCGGAAAATAAAATAGAAAAATAAAGCTATAATCTTTAATTCAATTAATTAAAACAATTATTTATAATTTAAAAAGATTGTCACTTTTTACGGCATTTAAGATGTTTAATATCTGATTATTTGATTCCCAGGAATATTGAATATAAATGTTTTCTTTCTCAGATGGTTTGGTTTTTTTATATAAAATAATTTATCGGATAAAAGAATGATTTAAATAAACAATAAAAAAACTTTAACATTTTATTTTATAAAATATTATTTATAGATAAATTCAATGTTTTATTTGCATCATTTCTATTGCAACCGGAAAGCAAAGTGTCATTTATACTATTGACTGATATAATTTACAAAGTTCTCCTAGAAGAAGTTTGAGGAAATTTCGAAACGATTTTATTTTGAGAAAGGAATATTTGTTTTAGAGCATAATTTCCAAATTTTAATTGAGATAAATATTTTTGATTTTTTTTCATAAAATTTTCAAATTTACTTTATCGCTGATTTATCTGACTATATCAAATAAATATTAAAAATAAATTACAATAAATAAATCAATAATATTCTTGAATTTAATTCTAAACATTAAAGTATAAATATAATTTTTTGTGAAATTATAATCAAATAATATTTAGTTAATTTATGAAAAATAATTGGAAAATAGTTTTTTTGACTTGATGATTAGACATTATTGTTCACACTTAACGGATAGTACTGAATTTCAAAAAAATCAAATCAAGAGAAACTAGATAAATAACGCTCAAAAATCAATTTACAAAATTGAAATTTTCAACATTTTAATCAATTTAGAGCAGATATTCTAAACTCAAACTAGTTGTCCCATTGAACCGGTTGGAGTGACAAAATAAACGGTCTATTAAGGAGAGCATTTCAATATGTGTTTTTGTGCAAAGTGTAAGTGAGTAATCCTGTACCATATACAACCTAAACTTTGTTTTTTAACTCGAGAAAATTAAAGAATAAAGTGAAATACTCAGAGTGCAGAAAATCAATAGTTCTTTTTTGAAAATTCTTCATGACAAAGATATAACCAAATAAACTATAATTAATCGCATGTTCAAAACCATCAACAAAAATGCCAATAAAAACAACAACAAAAATACATTCACAACTCTATTACCACCAAACAATAACATAATAAACAATGTGAGGAATTCAGGAAAATCTACCAAATTTTCGAATTAAAATCTAACAAATAAATGTAATGAAAATTCAATTAATGTTCTTAATAACAATGACGAGGACATAAGAATCATCAAATCAACCGATAAAACACATTTGATCTATTATAAGAATTATTTCTGGATCATCACAAAAAAGTTTCGGACTTGTGGGATCTGTCGAAATATTCCGTTAGTCAAATTGAGTCTCATCACAGTGATTTATTTGTATTCGCTAAAGTAGAGAAAGATATTTGTGTATACTTACAATCTGTAATGTTGTATGACATCGGAAGTGAAGATTCCAGAAATTTTCAATATGCATCATTAACATTTACAAATTCTAAATCTGAGAATCCCAAAATAGATCTCGGTTCTCGTTACAAATTGTTAAAATATGACGACAAAAGTAACAGTGAAGGTTTGTCGGAAATGTTGTCGTTCTGTCAGATCAAAACTGGAATGTTCCATAAGTCTTTTGCAGAACATTATGACTACGAATTTGGTGCTGATCAGAACAATCGATTCAATCGTGATCGCAACGATTATCAAAAAATCGTAATGATTCCAATGAAAAACGACCGTATTCAAGTTGATACCGCGATGATTCCAGAGACCGATCGAAAGCAAAACGGCGGTGGCGATAAATTAAAGGTAATTAATTATTCCTCACGACTCTTAGTCCAC
>MQRK01237528.1:0-21072 GCA_001938485.1 Girardia tigrina | reverse complement strand
ATATATATATATATATATATATATATATATATATATATATAATTTTACTTTCCAAAAATATAAAATATTTATTATTTTGTTATATACCTTATATTTTATTTATAGTTTGAAAATAAATGTAGGAAATATGTTTATTTCAAACCTAGATGAAATTATTTTGCCATAAAATTTCATTTATTGCGATGATTTTTAAAAGTCATCGAGTCAGATAAATTTATTTAGAGACAGCCATTTATTTCCACTAGGATATTAATCGTCACTAATAATAAGAATATGAATTCACGAAGCATGAAAAAATGGTTTTATATCGGGTGACTTAACATTTAAAGAAGACAATATGCAAGATTTACAGACCCTAGGTAATTATCAAATAAAGAAATGGAAAATGATAATTGTATATTTATTTATCTTAAAAAATTACTTATTTTCGTCACATAATAAAATTTATATTTTTCTTGTTTAAAAATCTTGAAAATATTTTATTTTTTAATTTAAAAAAATTTGGATAAGAGCCCCTTAATTTAAAGAAACTTCTTGATGTAAATAAAAACAGGTTCATGAAATAAAAATAATAAAATTATCAAAATGATTTCCAAAGTATCACGACAAAACGCCGCGTGTTGAAAACGCGACGAACAAAAATGTCACAGACAAAAATGCCACAAACAGAACTTAACTTTGTTAAACTTTTTAAATAACGAGAAGTCCATTTTAAAATGCAAGTAATCTCCTTTTAAATTTACAACAATTTGCCATAATTTTCTGTTTTTACAAATAAAATATCATTATTTTAATAAATATAAATTTTTATAATAAATTCTTATTTTTAGTTTAGCAGTAAGTTCAAATTTTTATATCATTGTCATTTATTTCATTGAAATAAAAACCACCAAATCAAATTGAGGGCTGACACAGATTCTTCAGCTCTCTCTAAATGTCAAACCATCCAAATATTGGGAAGTTCCTTGAGAACTTAAAAAAGAGCAGCATTTAAATGAAATAAAGTTTGAGCAAATAATTTCAAGAATTGAAGCGACTCTAGGAAGTGAAATTTACGTATAAAGATGCCATGAGAAGATTATTGAAAATTGTGCATGATTAAAGAGACAGAAATATTGCAGAATATTTTAGAAGTATAGGCCACCGTTTTTATTTTCGATCTGTATAACACGATCATGTCAGTGTTGTATTTTTATTACTTTTTATTATTTTTTAATTATCTAAAATATTTCATTAAAAATAAATCATTTTCTTTATTTTTAATTTTTTAAAGTTAAATAAATTAAAAGCTAAAATTTAAAATAAATTAGTAATAAATTGAATAATTAATAATATTCATTTTAATAATATTAATATTTTAATAATTTTTTAAAAACGAAAAATTTTCGTCAAAATATATTGTTATTAATTTCGACGGATCAACCGTCATCATCAGACTGAATTAACAATGATATACTCGCGTTTATATATCACAACAATGTTTATGTAATCATTATGTCATTTAAATTATGAAAATACTTTCAATAAAGTTGAAGAGGATGGTGTTTGGACATTGATTTTAGGATCAAAAGATTTAATCAACAATGCTTCACACATCACCCTCTCCCAGTAATTATCAAATTGTGAACACAAAATCTTAAAATTACTTACATCAACTTTACTTTTCAAACAGTTCTTCTTATGTTGAGCAATATTGCTATCACTTTCCCTGCGATTATGTTCCTGAATCCATTTGCAGAGATGACGACATAGTAATGTATAATGGGGGTATTAGTGATAACCTACAATAATTCCAAAAAATTTTCCGGCAAACGAGCTATTTTCAAAATACTCAATAATCCAGAAAAAATATTGATTTTCTATCAAAAATTTCCCAAAATATTCAAAAATCCATAATATCAGTAAAGAAAATGAGAATAGGAATCGACAAAATCGAATTTTAATAATTTAATTATTAAATTCAGCGGTTTTGTTCGTGGGTTTTTCGTCTGTCTCGTTTTGAACATGCGGCGTTTTTATCGTAAATCCGATTCCCAAAAATGTGAAAATTAATTATTTGAAAACGTCAACAACTACAAAAAATAAAAAGAAGTAAAAAGATAAAAATGAGAAATTGAAAAGGAAAAAGATTCACTAAACATAGGAAGAAAATAAAAATTTAAAATATATGTACTTAAAATTTTTAAGGATCACAGAGTTTCAAAATTAATACTTGTATAATATTTTATAATAATAACTTATTTAATAAATTATACTTCAGAAGTATGTATAATGTATTTCTTATATAATGTTGCAAACCCAGTTTCCACTCATATTTATCTACGTTTATGTCTTTCTTGATATTTACAAAATTAAATGCAATATCATTTAATTTCATATTTCAGTGGGATATGAAAGGTGTGTTTTACTAGGAAATATTATAAATCAATAAGTTTAATAATGCAAAATTATATTTTCGTCAATTTTAACCAGTGGCAGAAGCAATTGCAGAAACGACACTACAATTGTCGGATGTCATGTTCTTTTCTGACAACGGAAGTACGCAAATTACGGCTACATGACACCTCAACACACGAGTACTTCATCACATCACATTGTTAATTTCAACACATTCAGATTGCATCATTGATAAATGTCAAAAATGTTTGAGGTATATTTAGAAATAATATATTATTATTAATATATTATTATTATATACTTATTTTATTTTAATTGTAAAACATATTGTAAGTTACCAAATGATTTTGATTAAAATTCATTTATAATAAGATTTCATTTTTTATCATTTTGTTTTCATATTTTTGTCAAAGTAGAGTAATTTATTTCAATTGATAACAATTTTTCGAGTAAAATGATACCTAATTTTATTAAACTTTTCAACTTAATTAATTAATAATTGTTACTTTTAATTAATACTTTAATCGCAACTCTTCTTACTTTATAGTTAACTTTGATAAAGTATAAAAATGGAATATATTATTCATCATGAATAATGTTAATCAAGTTATTTCTTAATGCACCTTAAAAATTTTAACATATATAGGTGAAATGATCAGAATGTGTTGAAATTAAAAATGTGATGAGATGTCACGTGAGGAAGTAGTCGTGTGTTGAAGTGCCATGTGTTGAGGTGCAATGACTTGGTAAATTATCCAATAAGATTTTCTTGAGCTGAAATTGAAGTTGTTCCTCTTCAATCGTACTCACGAGACCTAACACCAACATGTTACCACTCATTCCAGTCTTTGCTGAACTTCTAGAAAGACAATACTTTCAGCATTTATGATAAATCAAAAATTACTTCGTAGAACTTCTTTGAAGACAAATGAGTTGTCCTTTGCCGAATAGGTTTGTTAATATTTTTAAATAAAAGTTTTTCAATAAATATTTTATGATAAAAATTTAAATACATTAAAGGCTAAAAATCTCCATCCGCCATCAGCAAAACTTTAAATATCATGAATAAGCAATGATGGATTTATCTTTTGTCATATTAAGCTTCAAATTTAATGGTTGAAAATGTTTAAAAGATTTTACGGAAAACTATCAATTTGTGTGGAGGTATTATATTTATTATTATAGCTTTAGGTAATGATAAGTGTGACCGCAAAAATAAGTACAAAAATAGTAAATATTACAGTAAGGTAGTTTTATATATTTGAATTTAATTTTCAAAAATGTAATTAACAGTACCTTTTTGTGCAAGAAAGGAACGATACACTCAAACCTGTTTTTATAAGGTCCTTTTATGCGGTTTTTTTGTGGGAATTTTTTTGTGCGATCACATAATTCAATTTTAACTCTGAAATCGAACAAAAATTCGGACAAATGAAAAGTCACATTAAAAGGGAACGCATAAAAATAGATTTCAGAGTATAAAAATGAATATAATAATATAAATTAAATACAAAAATAATAATTATTTTTTGATTAAGAATCAAAGGTGGTCTAAGATTTATTTTTCTGCTTAAATACTTTATCTTTTTCAAATCCATGTTAACATTTGCAATCCCGTAAACCATTTTACTTTAAATAAAAGCTCAGTGGTACTTTTTGAAAATGAGAATCAACATTATTTAATATTCTTGTTTAAGAATAATAAAATATCACAAACAAAAAACCCAATATTTTCAGTATTTTACTCATATAAACTGTTTAAAAAATAATTCATTTTATGGTGCCCAGTCCCTATGAGGCGTTAATTAATTTTCTATTCACTGAAAAAATTTTAACAAATTTAAAACTCAAAAGTTTAAATTTTAAAACAATTTATAACAAAATTTAAATTTAATTTTTTAAAAGGAGTTTTGTAATATAAATGAAATAAACTGTATTAAAATGGAGATAATTTTTAAAAATAATAATTTAGTGATTAAAAATAATTTTTTAATTAATTTAAAATTTGAATGAAATGAATTTTTCGATTTTATATATATATATATATATATATATATATATATATATAAAGATTAATTTAATAAATATCAGTGAATTGATAATAAAAAGGAAGAAGAAAATTCGTTTTATATTGTACAAATAATATTGACGCTACTAATAGTCCTAAAAATGTATTTAACCAAATCTTTTAAATCTATCCAATATTTATATGCTAATAGTGTTCTATATAATAAATATATAAATATAATTTCAATATTTTGACAATAAAGTTTTTTAAAGGTCAGATGATATATTTCTGTTAAAACCTTGATGATCCATATAGTTATTTATTTAATAAAATATTAATATTAACAATAAACATTTTTCCAAAATATTAAAAACTATTTCTTTTCCAATGTGTAAAATTGATATTTTTTTCAAGGATTATTTGTTTATTTATTTAATAAAATATCCAACAGAAATGCCATTTCTATCAAATAAAAACAAAATGAAAACAATTTTTTAAAGTTTTAAATAAATAACTGAAAATATTTGATTTAAAACAAAATTTAGAGAGAAAATCTATTATTAATAAAAGAATTATTTTAAAATTTATTTCTCAAAATAATATAAATTAATATAAATTTTATAAATTCTATTGAATAAAATATTACTCTTATTTATAAGTAGAATAAATTGTCTTTAAAAAATCTTTTTGTGTGAAATATTTATGGAAGGATTTTATTATTTTATGATGTTAAATCAGATTTTCTGTCCCTGGATATTTGATCAGAAAATATTTTCAATTGTATTCTGATTATTAATTAACTTCTAAAAATATATATTTTTAATTTGTTAAAATAAATTTTTAGTAACATTTTAAAGGTCTTGTGAAATCTCTTGAAGTCGATAGATTCTTTCAATAAGTCGCTGCATTTAGCGCGAATGATGTAAGGTTACAGATGTTTGGTTCATCCAACATAGACAGTTCTGCTTACCAGAAATGGCTCACTGAGCACTTTTACGCTACGTATATCTTCGACAAAAATATTAAAGAAAGATACACTTCGTACCAATTTGAAGTTTATGAATAAGTTGAGGACATTTCGTGACCAAGGCTTCTAATCATTCGCTTTACCAGGTGATAATAAATCCCAAATCCCTGTTAACCTGAGGGAAACTTAGGAGGGAACCAGTTACTAGATGGTTTGATTAGTCTTCTTCTTCCCAATACTCATATCTGACGATCGATTTTCACTTCAGAACCGCAGCGGTCTTCTATCACAGTTTCCTATGACTTCAACCAGCACAAGCATATTTCACCATCTTTCTTTTATATATATGAAGGTGTGAAGATAAATCATCTTTAATTGTCATTTTCAGTTTGAAAAGAATTATTTATTTAATGTTTTAAGATTTGGCGAAAAGGGATAAAAGAAAGTTATTCTGAAATTTGGATTTTGAAAAAAAAACAGACGTTTTGTACAATTTTGCTTCTAAAAGTTGATTTTATGAACTAGGGTTTAAACGGAGTATGATAAAAAATGTTATTTAGATCTTGGTCTCTGTCTTTAACATAAGATAAAGATGAAGCTATCATAAATAAGATAACAAAGGCGAAAATAACAAGTGGCGAAACACGTGCTGATATTTACACAAAATGCATAAATTATCATTTTAAGTGGTTATTTATATTTTTCAATCTGTATATTTTTACGTTGTGCGTTTGATAAGTACTCAGACTAGACCACAAAACAAAATAAGAGAATAATAATGCTTTATTCTGTGAAACATTGGTCATGTTAGGAATGAAAAAATCATGATTTACAATCAAATGTCTTGTTTTCTACACGCTATAATAATTTTAGATTTCTGGCAAGTAATGTTATAACATGTCAAGTGTCCGAGTGTTATTAAATTATATTTTTAAGTGATAACAATCAACAGATATACAATCAGTTGTTGTTGGAAGTATATGAATCAAAATTGGTTTTATATTGAAACTTAAAACATGTCTACTCTTGTTGTTCTTATTTTACAATATAACGTTTCTGTTTGATTCCTTTAGCACATAATTAGGATACTTATTGAACGCATACTTATTGAACCATACACAATAAATAACAAATTAAATAATTAATAAATAACAAGAGGAAAGTGTTAACTTGTGACTTTCACAATAAAAGTATGTCTTCAGTCTACTCTTCTATACCTTGGATCATTGCTTTAATCATCCGTTCTAAGCGTTACGCTGTGTGAAGATAGACCAAAATCAATCAGCTGTCTCCTAAGAATTATTTAAACAACATCATTTTTTATATTCACAGTTTTGAACAATAACACTTCTGAACACACGTTATCTTCAACTATCAAAAGTCATTTCAAATATTTGCAACAGGTAGCAATGTCTGGTTGAGTTTTTGACTAGATCAAGAATATTGCTGTAACTTCCTTTTCTCTTAAATAAGACACTGTCCCTCTCTCTTATGGTATGGGAAGAAATTTCTCTCATCAGGAGATAAATCACGATATGGATCTATTATTCTAAACTTACCTTTCTTCTAATCAACTAAGTTAGTGATCTTTATAGGCAAACATTTATACCCTAGATGGACTAATGAATTTTATGTTTCAAATGAAATACTTATTTTTCAGACATAAACTTGATCAAATATGTTGGCTTCCTTGTAAATAAAACCTTTGCTAAATCGATCCAAAAAGTCAAGGTTAATGGTTGATCTTCGAATTTAACATTATTTGGTTTGAACTACAACATGGTAGTGTTTTCTCATGGAATGAGATGATATAATATATTTTTTATTATTTATTTAAAATAGGTAAAGAAAAGACCAAGAAACCAAACAAACAATTATTTTTACAATAAATATTATATATTTTGAAATATTTTTTTCTTCATTATAAATGATTAATTTTTGTAATCTTTCGTTAATTATTATCTTTATCTTTTGTCACGAACAATTGTAGTGGAATTCATATTCATATGGTAATCCAATTAGGAAGAAAAAAATTTAAAAGAAATTTACAAAAATATGGCAATAGAATATATAGTTAAAACACAGAAAATATATAAATGAAAACACTTTGAAACGTTTAAAATAAAAGAAGAAAAAATGAAAAATAATTAATATTTTTTTCTCAATTTTTCTTTTCCTAAGATTATGTGAAAATATATGTAAAAAATTTAATAAAATATTTTGTTCTGAAAAATATTTTTTAATTAGTGTGAAAATTAAAAAAAATCCAGACTAAGAACATTAGCCATACGTAAAGGGAGGAACTTATATTTTATAATAAAATAAACATAAAATTAGCAGACAAGTAAAAATTGTATACTGACCAGAAACGTAAGTTGAAGAGTTTCCTTAGTATAAACCGTTGACTAGATTGATGCAATTTATTGTATAGTTTATATATATATATATATATATATATATATATATCAACTAAAGAATGAAAATATAATTAATTTTTATAATATTTTAAATTTATTTCCCCTTTGCAAGCAAGAATGTATATATATATTTTTTCAGTATTCGACTGAAAATTTTTTTCTTTTTTTCTAAAAAGAACTTATTTTATTTTTTAATGTTTTTTGAATTTTTAATGGACTAAAATTCAATATTTAGAGTATGGGTAAAATGCGGGTTCTCCCCACCCCGGGGGGGTAGCCCGTTGCCATAGGAACGGTTCCGGTTCCCATAGTAACGGTTCCGATCATCCTAGCAACAGTTGCGATCACCCTAGTAACGGTTCCGGTTCACTTGGTAACGGTAACCAAGGTCTAAGTTACCATAGCAACTGTAACCAAGGGGACGTTTTTCATTCGCAACGGATACAATGATTCAAGGCAGTTGTAACCATGTTAACGGTTACCGTATCCATAGCAACCGCGACCCTTTCCTTAGCAACCGTAGAAAAAAGTACTAATCGATCAGTACACTGTGCCCAGATGTGCTAATCGATACTTTAAAATGGCTAATCGATAGTGCACATTGTGCTGCACATTTCTAATGGGCTAGCACAGTGCTTTTTAAATTGCACATGTTCAAAAGTGTAAAAATCAATACATCATATTTTTTAAAAGTGCTAGTGCCAAAAAATCGATATCATGTGTTTGAAGCAAATTTTGATTCTCCAACTTATTGTGCAATTAGAATCTTCATATATTGATTACTTTCTCCTATAATTAGCATTATGTGCAAATTTACACAAAATACACATCGATTTTAGAGACAGAAAAAAGCAGAATATCAAAAATGTGCTGATGCACTTGAATAGTAATCTACATGCGTACATTCAGATTCTAAATCAATATTTTTGAAAAAGTGCTGAAAAATCAATTTTTTCGAATATTTCTGAAATTCTCAAAAAGTGCTTTAAAATCGGTGCCTAGCGCTCTTTTCGTATATATATATATATATATATATGAAACCCCATTATACATGTATGCTATTTACCATCAAACAATACCCCGTGAATTGCCTAATGTACCCCAGCCTTGGTATCAACAATCACAAGTACCATGGTTACCGTAACCAAGATAAATAACCTTTTATATTATATGTTAAAACTATATGTATAAAACTCCTGTAGTACTTAAAACATGCATCGACATTATACATAACATCTACATAGTCAACTAAGTACCTGAGCCTAGGCATCAACCATTAAAAGTACCTTGGTTACCGTAACCATGATACATAACCTTTTTAATATTATATATAAAAACAATGGAAAAAACCTTAGAAACCATAACTCTTACCTTAAAAATCATGAAAAACACCTTAAAATCATCGAAAACATGTAAAAACCACCAAAATTACACAAAAAAGTGCAAAAATCAATACTGCACATGTGCTAATCAATACTGAACATGTGCAAGTGTGCAAAATCAATAAGTTCACAATTTTTAAAAGTGTACTATATTTATTTTTTTTACATAATAGAGCTAGGCAGAGGTCGAAGGTATTAAGATATCGAAAATCTGTCTAAACACATGTATAGAAACCCATAAATTATTAGTCAGAATATGATCTTAGATTTTTGAAGAAACGTACACTAATCGATTTGTGGAATGTTGTGTTTTACAGTGCAAAGTGGTGGAGAACTCTCATAGGCAGAAGGTGAAGAAAGCAAATATGAAAAATCTGTTTGAACACATGGATAGTAACTCATATATGAATACTCAGATTCAATATCAACATTTTTAAACAAATCGATACCAAGTGCTTTTTCGAATATATGCACATTATGTGTGCAAATATTATATTATAGATATGTATTATATTATGATATTATACTATGTTAGCAACCAATATAGTATCAACCATTCAAAACATGACCGTATCCAAGGAGATATCGTCATGCATCCGTCATGTCAACGTGTTGCATTCATCGTATCAATGCACAACTGAACATGTAAAAAATACAGAAAATACTGAATAATATATAAAATACTATAAGAACTACCTTATCAACCGTTACTATCATACTATCAACTATCCAATATACCTTATCAAACATACCATCAACCATCAAATTTACCATATGAAACATCAAAAAGACCTTGACCACCATTTTCATCAACCATCACATTTACCTCAACAACCATAAAAATTTACATATCAACCATCAACAATACCTTAACAACCATATTATCAACCATCACATTTACCTAAACAAGCATTAAAATCAAAATATCAGCTATCAAATATACCTATCAACTGCCAAATGTACCTCAACAACCATACTATCAACCATCACATTTACCTCAACAACCATCAAAATTGACATATCAACTATCAAATATACCTACCAACTGTCAGTGTACCTCAACAACCATACTACCTCAACCATACAAACCCGCATTTCGCACCTACTATTTACCTTAAAGTTACATGTACATAATTGATTAAAAGTAACATTTTGCCTATTGCATTCTTTTAAAAAAATTTAAAATAAAATATTTTAAAATATCTTTTATTTTTCTGATATTAGCAATTTTTTTGTCATAATTCAATTTAAAAAATTTAATTTTAGTGAAAAATCCATTAATATAAAAACAAAAATGTAGAAGATTATATATAAAGAAAACGAAACAGTAATTGAAATAAAATCTTTTCATCAAATATTCATAGAAAATCATTAAAAATTTTATTACAATCAACTAATAAAAATGAGATCTTATTTAAATGATAATTCTATAAAATGTGTCATAAAATATGTGAAAAATCGAAAAGAAAATTTAATTAAATTAAAAATAAATTATTAACGAATCTTAAAAAGTGTAATATTTATATATTATAAAATATATATTAAAAAAATAAATTCTTTAATAATGTATTTAATACAAAATTTAAATAATAAACAAAATAAAAATAAATAATTTAGTAAATAAAATAAACAAATTTATAAAATAAAATAACTAGACTTTTGCAATAATTAATTTTTTTTGTTGAGATTTTTTGACTAAATAAAATTTTCAAAGGATTATTAATGTACATTTTTAATAAGTAAAAAATGCATTTTGAAACTGAGATTTTTATTTAGGTACATACATATTATGACAAAGGTATTTAAAATATTACCAATAAATTATTAGATTAACTAAAATTCAAACATTTTATGAACATAAGACTTGTATTTGTTCGTATTTGGTATGTCAACCATGATATTTGATAATAGAAAACATTCGACTTAGCCCTTAACTCATTGATATATCAACTATACTTTGAAGGATAATCTTCCCTGCTGGCCGACGGTTGGTCTATAACTCATCAAAATTAGTTGGTTTATTTTCCATGGTTTTATGGGCAGGCAGTTCCCGACGATTTTTGATGAAATTTGTGCGGTCATTAAAGAACATTCTTTGAGCCTTATGAAAGGAAAAATGACTTCAAGAACCAAAAATGATGGTTGCTGAGTTTGGTATACATTCTCGAATTATATTAATATTAGTCTTGATTTACAGGTCCAACTTATTATACAATATGTCCATTTATGTGGCCCAAAACATTTGTGTCCAAAACGTTACACATATAACAATCATGCACCACAAAAGAGCTGAAAAGAACTTAAATCACTAAGCAATATTGGTTTCCAGCCTTGCAAATTGCAGGCTTTATGTGCAATATTTACGTATCTTCATCGACTGTGATCCAATTTTCCAGCATTTTGTTTACATGAAGAAAAATATAAGTATACCCCTATGTACGTTTTTACATGGGTACAACGATGTTTAATAAACCTTAATGAAAAATATTTATTAAAACTGATATAATTTGGATTTATATAGTGTTATTATGTTTCTTGGGCAATTAATTATAATATTGATGTACATCCAGAAATATAAATAGGACATCCAAACCCTTTCACCACTGAGAGCCACAATTAACCCTGAATTCGATCTTTGAGGATTTCAGTCAATTTCAATTACTATCTTTTCAAATTTAATTTGATCTGATTAATAAAAAACCAAAATTGGCTTATTACTTCCTTTTTAATGATCTGCCGATTTTTCAGAAATATTTATAAAAATTCAAAATAAATAATATTAATGTTTTTAATGAAAATATTATCCTTAATTTTGAAATTAAGCTGAAATGATTAATTTTCATTCATCAAGTTCTTTGAAGGGTATCATACAAAAAATGGACAAAGCCGAATATTTTTCATATTTTGAGAACTGTTTCTTTTTTCTTAAAAAAATAATCAGGCTTCACCAAAAGTCGTAATTTCATATTTGATAAATTATCCTAAGTTTTCTTTGGGAAATTCATTCAATTTTGTTAAACTTGGATTAATATTCAAATCATTCACCAACAACCCGCTCGACAATTGATTGATGAAGTTTCTTTAGATTGATTTAGCATAGTTCAAATAATTTTAATTGCTAAGAAAAAAAAATAATTAAATTTATTTTATTTATATTTTTTTTCACAAGAATTAAAGAAAAATTGGTAAATAATAGAAAGTTTTTGTCCAAAAAATAAATAAAATATTCAAGTATTTTTTCATTATTTTTTAAAATATTTTTTGTTAGTTTTTTTTCAATCCTAAAATTTAGGAAAATCTTTTTTAATATAATTTTAATTAAATAAGCCGCTTTATGATGAAAGACATATTAATTACATTCACTTAGACATAGAGTTGAAGATTTATTTAAATCATTAAAATGAGAAGTTGAAAAATTATTTTTTTTCTATTGCAATCTATTAAAATAAAATTAAAATTAAATTGACACGTAATGGTATATTTAACAAAAACGCAAAATAAAATAGTTTTAATTTTTATTTGAAAATTTATTTAATTTTACGGTTGCATTTTTCATTGATTTTATGAATTTGAAATTTTACAATCATTTATTAAATAAAAATCTTTTTTTTAATTTAAAACATTATAATCTTAAGCAGATAATTGTGATATATTTATATATGGTTTATAAATTTAGTTTTCACGGGTGTCAAAACTCGTACATCGAGAGACAAATCGTCATCTCAAAACCCGGATTAGTGAGCACTCGAATATGAGTCGATCGAGTAAGGTCGATCATTGATCACATTGTAAAAAAAGAATATCTTCTTCTTCAAAGGATGAGTTTTCTGTTTTTCAGAAGAGCTTTAATTAACAATTCGAGCGGTAATTGTTTGAATCATTAACACTAGAACGCCCTAGCAGTCATTTTTAACTACAAGGCAATTTTAAACTAAGTTTATTTTAAGACAACAAATCCTAATGACTTGAATTTTTCAAGCTCAGATCAATATTGTCTAATACACCAAAGCCCCGCTATGCGTCTATTCGCTTTTGCGTCGATTGATTTTTTATTTTTGCCATAAAAAATTATAGATAGATATATTGTTATAGTCTTTTTGATCAATATTACCACATATTCATTATGCGTCGAAACTCATTTAGCGTCTCAACTTTCGGAAGCGAATAAAGACGCAAAGCGGGGCCTTGGTGTATTTAACAAAATTATAAAAAAAGTATCAAAAGCTCTAGTCGATAGAAATTATTGTCTTAAATTGGTGTGATTTAAAATTGCTTTGCGGTCAAAAATGACCGCGTGGGTGTTCTAGTGTTAATAAGATACTTCAACCATTATTTAATTTTCGAAATGAGAAAATTTATGCAATCTAAATTTCTAAAATTTAAAAAAAATTGCAATTACCATCTAAACACTTTAAATCCTAAAAAATAAAATATGTGCTGATAAAATATCCCATTATTTAACAATTTATTATCTTAAACGTTAATTTATAATTCCTGACGATTAAAAATTGGTTGTAAAATATGTGCTATAATTAAATTTTTAAAAAAATATTTAACAAAATTAATTTTGTAAATATCAAAATAGCGTTCACAAATCCAAATATATATATATATATATATATATATAAATTGCTTAAATAAAATATTAAAAATATTATTTTAAATAATAAATATTTTTATAGATTTATTATTAAATTTATTCACATACTGTTATTTCTTAAAACAAAAGATAATTTTCTTTTAACTTTCAGAAATATTAAAAATTAAAGTCACTTTATCTTTATTAACAAATAAATTGATTTGTTTCATTGTTTACTTTTGTTATAAATAAACTGAATAAAATAAAAAAAATAATTACTGAAATTCTTATCGAAATTAATTGAAAAATTATAGCATCACATTTGTTAATTTTTTTAGTTATTATTTTTTTTAAATGAAAATAAAAAAGAGTTTATTATTCTTTTTAGCACCTTACTGCATGAATTATTTTATTTAAATAAAAATATATATAATATAGGAAAAAGAAATAAAGAGATATGTATATTTTTATTTAAAAAAATGATGTTTTTTCATATAAAGAAACAGTTTGATCCATATATTGCAAGCTAAGCAGTTTGGGTAATAAAATTACAAAAAAATATTTTGGATCATGTTTGATCCACTATGCGGTAAGGGGTTAAATTTAAAATATACTGAAAATTTAACCAACTTTTAACAAACTAAACAAAATTTACCTATAAAATGAAATTTGAATTTTTAAAATTATTTAATATGTATGAAAATAAATTTAATATTAAAAATATAAGAAAATTATTTATTTTTTTCTGTTTTAGCTAAAATATTTTATGTTTTGGCAATTTATTAATATTTTGATATAGTAATAAATATTTTAATATTTATTTGAAACATCGTAAATCTTTAAATAATTTATATATATATATATATATATATATGTGATATATAAATAGTCTATTTTTCCTTATTAGTCTTTTAAATGAATATTTTATTAAATTACATTTATTAATAATGAAATTATTTCAACATCTTAAAATATATCGAAATATAATAAATTAAGAACTCCACTTAAAATAATAGAAAACATAATTGTTTAAAGGAACATTTTGTGGATCTTATAAATTAAGAGATATTATTGATCATTTACAATTAAGTATAAACATTTTAATACATCAGAATTAACAGATTTGCTAAAAAAAGAGATCCATTAGATGTAAAAATGATTTTAAATATTTTAACAGTCGTTTTAAGACTTATTTTACAGAAATTATTTAAAAAATATTATAAAATTAAGAATTAATGTGAAAGGGAGACAAAATTTAAACACCTTTTAATTAATACTTAAAGTTATTTAATCAACAGATTATGTTTTATTCTTAAAAGAGAAGTTAAGGAAAATTTATCTTGATTAAATAACTGTATATTTTGTTATATAGGAAAAACAATCTAAATCTGTCTAAAAAAAGGGAGGTGGTCTTTTTATCTTACAGTAACAAAAATTGAACCTTTAATCCTTCAAAATGTTTTATAAGGTATTGTTTTACATAAAAATACTTTTCATATATTTGAATCAATTGTCAAATTACCTTTTTAAGAAAAATAATAAACCAGAAATGTGACTTTTGAATGATTCTACAGGACAATTTGAAAATCTTAGGAACAAAAATAAATAATTTGTAGTTAAAACATGAATAAATAACTCCGATTGTATTCAAATCTTTTGCATTAAATTTTCTAATTTATTTAAAGATTTAGAATAAATTTTATACCAGTCAAACAGAAGTCATTCAAAACATTGTAACACCAAAAACTTGAATCGAGAAGTACCCCTTTTTCTATATTTTTGGGAAGAAATCTTCCTCTCATCATTTATTACGATGCCATTAATCACAATGAAACCTTTGAAATATTTCTATACAAAAAGCTTTTCAATTTTTAGTTAAACAACGCATGTAACGGCTCCTATAACTTCGTACCTAAAAACTTTCAAGGAAAACAGCATTTTGGACAAGGAGTCACGATGGCAAAAATCTGTGACGTTGACCAAGCTCTCATAAAGAAGTACACCTAGAATAATTGATTTTTGTTGCTACAAATTTGAATAAAATTGGTTATTAATTTTTGGTCGAGTCTAAGTTCTTTTTAGGTGCCCCTTGTAAGTGTTGTTCTATCAATCTGATTTCTGGAGGTAGAATCAGATTATATTATATTTTAACACAAATATATTATAGAAAGATTTTGATTACCTACAATTTTCGTTATCTATTATGAAAAAAAGTTTATATATATTTTTATAATATATAATTATAGATGTAAGTTAAAAATCAAAAGAACATTTAATTGGATAAATAGTTGTTTATTACTTTGAGTGATAATAAACTAATTCAAAAATTGGTTTCTGATGTTAACAAAGGATAAAGCCAAAAGTGTTGGATGGGTTGACGTGCTAATGATTTATTTCGGGGCAAAAACATTATATTTTCAACAATATCGTAAACCATCATTAGGATTCTTTTTTAACATTGAATAGCTAATTGTCAAAGCAGACATTGTTGGGATAAATTAGAATTCGTTGTCTCTTCAATCGCCTCACAATTGAAATTTATATATTGTAACTCATTCTTTAAATATTGTTGGATTTTGTTATTTTTAGTTGTGAAAAAAACTCGTTTATCTCTCAACAGAACACAACCACCAAGTAACACCTTTATGAGTTGAAAACTGAAAATCAAAAGAAATAGGAAAGATTTTTTTATTCTTATTTTTTTTTAAAAAAAGATTCAATTATTTATAAGTGCCCTTAGAGAAAAATGTTGACAAAATTTCTATCGAAAAAAAAGAAAAAAAGAATTTTTTTCTTCTAACACTGACGAATGTAATGTGATGGCAGTCAATATTGTAATTTGTTCATTTGGTGAGTTTATTTGTTGGGGATAGAGGAATATATATATATATATATATATATATATATATATATATTTATATAAAAAATTATATAATCTATATAAAATAAACTAGACGTCTTTTAGATCTCTATTTATTTCACAATATTGATTTTACAATAATTAAATTAAAATGTAGTAAAATAAAAAAAAATTTAATACATCGAGGGGAATCATAATCGAGTCCGAATCAAAATATGGAAGACCCTAGGCTATTCACATGAGAAGACCTCCTTCCAATTTATATATAAAGATTCAAGAATAGACAATAATAAAAAATGTGCTTTTTTTAATGATGACTTTATCTAAATATTATTATTTTCATTGAAAAGTACTAGTTTAGTTTATTTGTAATAAAAATAATCTAGAAAATGTAAAACAATACATAATATAGATTTTAAAATATAAAAATTAGAAAATAAGTAAGACGTTTATCAAGAAATTCTAGAAATAAAAAATAATTTTCAATAGTTAATGATAAATAACTATAGAAGAACAATGCAAAAAAATCAAAAAAAAAACATTTGAATATTTTATTATTACATATTTGTAGACGTTAAATTTGATTATGTATTATGCACCACCTTTTGACAAAGTGTCCGACAAACTAGTATAATTATAAAATATAGTATAAGTCTAATTGCTTGAATATAAAAAAGATATAAAAAAATCAATGAAAATTCAAATAATAACTATATACTTTGTGTCCTAGTCAAAATATAGTGTTCCTTAAATAAAGTATAGTTCATGAAGTACTTTATTAAGTTAAAGGGTCGTGAACTAACTGAAACTCAGTCTGGTATTAAAATAAAATGCAATTTAAGTGAAAAGTCATAGAGATAGTTAGTCTCATTAACTACATACCCCTAAACTACTATATTAAATACAATATGCTCATTCAAATCAAGAGGAAATGTTTATTCAAGAGAAGTGGCCGTCATCCAATTTCAAGCAGAAGGAAAGGTAACTTTAAAATATGTTAGCCCGACAAATAAAAAAATGGAGATTATCGTGGTTATAAGAGCAAAAGTCTTGGATGATTCTACGAGTCAAGATTTACGTTACCCAAATCAGATGATCGTATGTAAAGTTTCGCGGCAAAAAAGAGCGGTATCGCCCTGAGTAATAGGTTTGTTCAAATTCCATTTATTGCAATAAACAGTATACATAATATAAGTTTTATAACGTTGTTTTTAAGAATGACACTGTAAAACACCGTGGAAGGACTGTAATGGTGTTGGGTTTACTTACCCGAAAGACGATTGGTCGGCTGCGTTTCTGTCCTGAATGAATCAAAGTCAGCGCAACGACATTTCAACAAGATTTTTCATACTTCAAAAGTAATGAAGAGCGGGTTTGAGAACAGAAATTCTTGTTATATCAACAGTAACTGAAAACCCCGCCAATAACCCAATATAAATATTTTAGACTAGTTAGAAAATTAAGAAAAAAAAGAAAGCCGCTCCATAAGATGCTCATTGCTCTGAGTCATTATTTTCCGGAAGATGGAAACTCGATTTTAATGGAATTCGTGCTTAATATTGTAAATACCATACCTGAGAAAGTTTCTCAGATATTAAAGTCTCACCGATATTCAACAAAATTCTGATCTGCTGTTCCTTAATTATCGAATTCGTGAAGTGACAATCTTCATTGTTTTACTTTCTTTTGCTTCCTAGAAAATATTTATTTTACGCAATTACTATAAAACAAGGTTATCGGATACTTTTTAGAGGGTTTGTTAACTAAAATAAAAACTTTTCCTGGTCTTAAAACCCTTTTCTGTAGTCTAAAAATATTCTAAATATGTTTCAGGAAAAATATTTAGAGGAAGAGAATAAAATATAGAATAATATCAAAACTATTGCTATCTAAACATGAGAAAATATCTAAATAAGACAATTTATAGAAACAAAATCATTAAACCACATTACAATGAGTAAGAAGGTTGGTTATTAGGTTAAAATGAAGGTTCCAAAGTTTTTTTTGACATTTTCTTCTTTTACAATTTCTTAAATTTATGATTTATTTAATTTAAATTAATTATGTTACACAGTACATCTTTAACCAACTTAAAATTTTCAATATTTATTAAATTATTTACAAAATTAATTAAAAAAGTAATAAGAACATAAGTAGAATGTACTTATAACAATTATTTCTTAAAAAAAACATTTATGTTAAGAATGCATAAATTTATGAAACATGTAAAATAGATTTAATAAAAAACATTCTTTTCCTTAAAGAAATTTAAAAAAAAATATTTCTATTTGATTTAATTTCATCCTAAATTAACTTTATTAATTTTTTCTTTAAAAACAATTTATTGAGAAATAAAAAATAATTAATTTTTTTTAATTATATAATGGTAAATTATTATTTATATTTTGTATAATTTTCTTTCAATTATTTATTTATTTGAAAACTGAATAAAACTTTTTGTTTGATAATTTATTAAATAAATTTATCAATAAATTATTGTTTTCAGAAAAGACGCATTTTAACTTCAAAGCGGCATCAAAAACAGACAAAAATATTTTATATATTTTTAAAGTTTAATACCAAACATTTATTAAAAAGAATAATAAATAATAAGACCGATATTACAGACATTTCACAGTTCAACAGGTTTGTAAATCCTGGCACCCAGTTTAATTTGATACAAATTAAATAAATAAAATTACAATATTGGTACTTTTTATATTGAAAAAAGAAAATATTATTTTGACTTTGTTTGGAAAATTTGATAAAATAATTTTTAGATATTTCTTTATTTACAAGAAGTACTTTTTAGAAATATAATATATAAAAAAGGAAAAAAAATTGAATATATATTTTTTAAAATTTATACATTCCAGAAACGACAGAAATTAAAAATGAGAGTTAAAATTGGGTTATGGTTGAGAACAATTAATATTAAATTGCACTTATAGTTTTATTAATTTTTAAATGAAATTCGGGATTTTATATTTTATTAGGTTTATTTTTAATTTAAGTTTAAGAATAAAAAAAGATAATACATTTTATGTTTATGAAAAAACGAAAAATTAATTAGTTCAAATATTTTTTATTGTAGACGATCTGGTTATTTATATTTGCAATCGCTATATCTGAGAAAATCTCAACACATAAAAAAACGAAAAAAATAAAAGAAAAAAACGTTTTCTGTTTTTTCCTTACTATATTATAAGTGATAAATACTTTAATATTACTGGGGTCTGAGAGATATGGGTTTATATAAGAATATAATTCTCACCTTCTCGATGCGTCCTCGTCGCGGTCCTGGATAGCCAACGAAACTCGATAAGGGATGTTTCTTAGTAATGGCTTGCAATTCATGAGTGGGCACCTTAAAATCCATTGCAATGAAAAATTTGACAAATATAGAGAACGCTAAGATCTCTTGCAAAACAATAGGATCTCGGGATAATTGTGGACCGGTCCGGTGCCCCCTACGTAAGGTTTGTGTTTTAGTTTTAAAGTATGTACATGAAATGTGCGTCATTTTGATGATGAGAAAGTTTAAAGCTTTATAAACACTTTTTGAAAACTAAATGCTAAAACGCATAAATAAGGCGTCGTGACTAAAAAGTACGATAAATGGACCCTTTACACCAATGCGGGCCACCAATGGAACAGCAAAGAGAATAAGGGGTTGATAGACTAACCAAACTAACTTCAATTGATATCGAGTTTGAAGTCTTCTCGGAAATACTTTTCAAAACAAAGATTGTGTCTTATACAGTAATTATTGTGGGTTTTAATGGAACCACCAAATGGAGATACGGTGACGATGAGAAAACCAATTTCTATGACCTTCTAACCACCATGGCTATTAAAAAAGAGGCCGAAAACAGAGAGTTGAGGTTTATTGTGATAGCGGGAGGAGACTTCAACTGTCGCATCAGCTATGATACAGAGGATCCAGCACCCTGCGTCGGAAAATTTGCAAACAGTGGAAACACGTCGGACAATGGGGAAAGATTAGTATTACTGGCCGAGAAGAGAGGTAATAATGTTGTGAACAATTTATTTTGTCACAATGAACTGAAGAGCACTAGCTGAACCCGTCCTGCGACAAAGAAAATGAACTTTCTTGATTACTTCCTATTGCATGCAAAGAACATGAGTAAAGTTAAAGATTTTCACAGTTCTGAACTCTGAGATCTCCCAAGAAAATCCCAGAATCAGCGGCCATAAAAAGTAACTGAAGAGAGAGCACATTGCTCGTAATGTGCTCCGGATATTCAACAATCGAATTGGTCGAATTTAGGGAAAGTCTAAACAAAAGAGGGCTTTTCGACTATTAAGAACACCAACATGGGTTTTCAAACTTTTATTCTCATTACAATCAGAATTGTCTTTTGGACAACTCTCAGCAAAACTCTCGTCATTCGACATCGTTCTAAATTGATAATGTTTTGTTAATGTTTGTTAATAAACA